>VUQR01012542.1:0-10495 GCA_015108515.1 Hemichromis elongatus | reverse complement strand
ACCAAAAAGTGAGATTACTTTCTCTGGCTAGAACACCGTGATACTTTATGCTCATCACAAACTGATCTGGAGCAGGTTATGTTCTAAGTTTCAGTTTAAAATAAGCTCTAAGCTTCATGTTTTCACTGATTATTTTAGTCAAAGTAAGCTCTATGTGCTATACCGATACTCTGCTGATGGAATAGGTTTTATACAGTACTATGCAAAAGTCTTGAGCCACCTTTCTGGATATTTTTCTTCCAAGTCACCAGACTTTCTTGTAGTTTTTAACATTATTTCAAGCAATATAGGTTTTTTGAAGGTCTTTTTTTTCCTACTCATTTTCAGTACAGTCCTTCTACCGGTTGTTTTATCTTTTTTGTTAAGCCACTTAACACTAAAATATGGATCTATAAAGCATAAAAAGACACCTTACTCTAGAGGTGAAGCAGACTTAGTAAAGAGCCAGTTTTAAACTGTACTTTTAGGAACTTTGTTACTAGCAGCCTGTCATAAAATGCACCATTTGTTTGCATTTCTTTAGCTGAATCTATGAGACGTACAGTCTCTTAGATGAACAGTGAGTGGCTACAGTCATCTGTAAATCACGATGGAGGCTAAGTCATGGTTTGGAGCTGCATTTCTGCGAGTGGTTTTTGGGGATTTTGTTACAATTGATGGAATTACTAACATCAAACAACATTGACAACAGCTTTGTTTTTTCGGAATGACAATGATCACAAATACACTGCCAGTATATTAAAAAGCATACCTGGATAGAAACTGTGTTTTTGCCTTATATACTGTTTCCATGTTTTCCATTTTCTTAGCAAATATATAAAGAAAAAATAATACCTCAAAACTTTAGCACAGTACTGTACATATAACTGTTGAGTCACATCCTAGCAACAACACAGAATGAAGCACAGTTGTAAAGTTACAGGACTGAGGAACCTGTAATGTTTAAACATACGAATTTTAAAGTTTAACATCTCTAATGATCTGTTAGAAATAAACAGCAGTGAAGTGGATATTTATTGGTTCTGCTGTTTCACCTGTGAAAATCAAATTCACATTAACATAGTTTCTCTTGTCTTACTTGCAGTGTCAGTGTTGCATTTTACTGTTACATTTTCTGCGTGCTTCATAGGTCTCTTTTGCCTTTTCCTGTGATAGTGCCTCTGACTGGAGTAACCAGTCTATTTTGTGCAGAGGAAAAGTTGAGTAATGCATCAAATGTATGTACAGAGCCTGAAGCAGAAATCCCAGGCATCAAAATTCATTTCATTGCATTATTTATTTATTTATTTTATATTTTGCACCAGAACTGAAATTCTTTCTCTCTCCCTCTCAACACCTTCGTGGCAAAAATGACCAAATATTCAATAATTTTTGTGATTTTAAGCCTTTGATATGCCAGTTAAATTAATTTAATGATTAACAATTTATTAAAAGCACCTATAATTTTGCTGGATCGGTATCTCGTGTGTTTTTTGCAGGTTGGTGCATCTCTGTTTGCCAGCAACATCGGCAGTGGTCACTTTGTTGGTTTGGCAGGCACGGGGGCAGCTGGTGGCATCGCCGTAGGAGGCTTTGAGTGGAGTGTAACCATCACCTTATTTGCCTACATTAAACACACTGTAAATGACAAAGAGTGACGGGAACAAGGTCTAAATATGTCGCATGTTTTTGTGTCCTCTTCGCTTTTATGTGCCAGGCTCTGTTTGTCGTGCTGCTGCTCGGCTGGCTGTTTGTACCCGTCTACCTCACAGCTGGGGTAAGAAGTTCAGCTTGTGCTGTATTTCAGGCATCATAAAGTGTAGCCATTCACTGGTGTGATGGGATGATGTGCTGTGTCAGGTGATCACAATGCCTCAGTACCTGAAGAAGAGGTTTGGTGGAACCAGAATCAGCCTCTACCTGTCAGTTATCTCACTGTTATTGTACATTTTGACTAAGATCTCGGTAAGTCTTCCCATTAGTGCGCACATCTTTTTTAAAAAAACTGTCCCTATTGTGTGTATTTCTCTATTCATTCAATCTATGTCTGTCTCCAGGTGGATATGTTTTCAGGAGCTGTGTTTATCCAGCAGGCGTTAGGATGGAACATCTACGTTGCTGTCATCGCCCTTCTGTTAATAACAGCTTTGTACACTGTTACAGGTATGGTAGGGTCTATACCAGGGGTAGGGGAAGTCCTGCAGGTTTTAGGTGTGTCCTTGGTCCAACACAGCTGATTTAAATGGCCAAATTACCCCCTCAACAAGTCTTGAATTTCTCCAGAAGCCTGGTAATAAACTAAACATTTGATTCAGGTGAGTTTGTTAATAATCTGAAGGCAGCTGGGACCACAGTCACCAAAAATACCATCAGTAACACAGTACTCTTTGGCATCAACTCAACCCAACGTATTTGTAGGAAGAGATATGCCGAGTATGACCCAAAGAAAAGCATCCATACTGTCAAGCATAGAGGTGGAAACATCAATGCTTTGGGACTGGTTTTCTGTTAAGGGTACAGGATGACTTCTGTCCATTGAAAGGTAGTGACCAAGCATATCTCTAGACCTCAATCTGTGGAGCCACCTGAAGCTTTGAGTGGCCAAGCAGCAGCCAAGAAGCCTGTGCCGCTATGATTGAAAGTGTGGGATGAGTGCTCAGACTGTTCATAATGAACAAACTATAGGAAAGCGCTTGGAGGAGCTCACGGCTCTTAAACGGGAGAAATACTTGGTGACCAGTGATGGACATTAGAACGACTGGAAAATTGATGCAGTTTGTTCGCTCTAAACAACATAACCAACATGACTCATACGGCTATACCCCCCATCCCTGACGGCGACAGCTGCTTGAAGGTTGACGCAGAGGTGAACATTAATATTGTTCCATGAGATACGCTAATGAGAACGAACTGACTCTCTGCCCCGTTCCTCCATAGGCGAAAGGACACTTTCTCAGGCTGAACACAGGACACACAGGCACGCATGCACACTGATATTGATACACCACACCCTTCCCTTCCCCGAATCCAATGCCACCTCCCACCCGGGGTGGACAGCCGCTCGACCGGAGGCGCGATTGCGAAATTGCAGCGTCCCAGATGCAGCTGTGCACATTGGCATACTCCCCCATGTTGCTGTTATAGTGTGACGATATCTGTGCTTCTTTATGTGCTATAGAGTTTTTGTTTTTCTCCTCATACAGACTTCCTTTTGGGGTTCATTATAAGCAGATTTTTTTTTTCCCCCTGAACTACCCTTATGTGTCACACTTTCATTGTTTTTCTTTTGGCTACCTAGCCTGACCTGTCCGCCCAATGTGAAGTTTGTATATTATATGTATGGTCGACTAGGTTTGTCAGCTCAGTTGCAAGCAACTGCAACTGACAAATAAAAGCATTTATCCAATCTAATTCAAACGATTAAGAGCATTTTCGTAAAAAGAAGTAGACCAAAATCCCTGCTGAGATGTTAGCCAACCTGGTGAAGATGAGCGCAACCACAGGGGAAAGAGGGTTTAAGGCCTTTTGAGGAATGTAGTGATATTACACTGCCTGGCAAAAAAAAGACCCCACCAAAAAAAGGTCACACACTATAATATTTCGTTGGACCGCCTTTAGCTTTGATTACAGCACGCATTCGCTGTGGCATTGTTTTGATAAGCTTCTGCAATGTCACAAAATTTATTTCCATCCATCCAGTGTTGTCATTAATTTGCCACCAAGAACTTGCATTGATGGTAGTAGAGTCTGACTGCCGCGCAAAGCCTTCTCCACCACATCCCAAAGCTTCTCAGTGGGGTTAAGGTCTGGACAATCCATGTGTGAAAATGATGTCTCGTGCTTACAGAACCAATCTTTCACAATTTGAGCCCAATGAATCCTGGCATTGTCATCTTGGAATATGCCCATGACATCAAGGAAGAAAAAATCCCATTGATGGAATAACCTGGTCCTTCAGTACAGCCAGGTAGTCAGCTGACTTCATTCTTAGAGCACATACTATTGCTGAACCTAGAACTAATCAACTGCAGCAACCCCAAGATCATAGCACTGCCTCTACAGGTAGTAGTACAGTAGGCACTAGGCGTGATGGGTGCATCACTTCATCTGCCTTTCTACTAACCCTGATGTGCCCATCAATCTGGAACAGGGCAAATCTGGACTCATGAGACTACATCACCTTGTTCCATTGCTCCAGAGTCCAACCTTTATGCTCCCTAGCAAATTGAAGCCTTTTTTTCTAGTTTGCCTCACTGATAAGTGGTTTTCTTATGGCTACACAGCTGTTCAATCCCAATCCCTTGGGTCCCCCTTGCAATATGCATGTGGAAATGCTCTTACTTTCACTATTAAACATAGGCCTTAGTTCTACTGTTGTTTAACCTCACTTGAATTCACCAGATGTTTAAGTGATTGCCAATCACGATCATTCAGGATTTTTTTCCGGCCACATTTCTTTCTTGAAGATGATGGGTCCCTCTTTCCTTCCCCTTTTTTTTATAATGCGTTGGATTTTTCTTAACCCAATTTTACTAGTTATTGCAATCTCCTTAGATGTTTTCTCTGCTTAATGCATGCCAATGATTTGACCCTTCTCAAACACACTAAAATCTTTTCCACAACCATGAGATGTGTCTTTAGACGTGGTTGTTTATGAAATGAAAAGCAACTCGTTGCACCAGTTGGGATTAAATAACTTGTTGCCAGCTGAAATCGCCTAATTGTTCAGTAGGAGGCTTGTACCTATTGGCTTAGGTATATCCAGGTGGCGACTTTTTTTTTTTGGCCAGGCAGTGTATAACTCGCTCCATTAGACTAGAAGAAAATATATCAGGGTCCTATATTCTGATTTCTTGCCAACTTTTTGGTCACAAAATATTGCAGAGAATTTTTCCATGTCAGTGTATTTCAATGTGTGTGTGTGTGTCTGTGTGTGTGTGTGTCTGTGTGTGTGTGTGTGTGTGTCTGTGTGTGTGTGTTACCAGGTGGGCTGGCTGCACTGATGTACACCGACACAGTTCAGACTTTTGTCATCATTGCTGGGGCCTTTGTCCTCACCGGCTTCTGTGAGTCTTTGCAGCACAACACAATACGCGGTTCACACCTGGGTCCCCAGCAGTTTCACAACAACAGGAAAGACGTTCACAATGTCTGCAATCATTGACTTAACTACGCTAAAGGTGTCGAGTATGCTGACAGTGCAGAGGCACAACCCCACCACACCTTTCGCTGACTCTACAACCACCAGGCCACTCTTATTCTTTACAAAAACAGCTTGAAATCACAGTCTAACACTGCTGTAGAATATTAACAAATACTCTGAGCAGTTAGTGCTGCTTCAGCAGCTGACTCATGTCTTTAGTTAGGATATCAGTTTGAGACAACAAGAGAGTTCTGGACTATTGAGCAGTAAAGACAAAACACACTTACACGCACACGTAAGAGTCCTGTTTAAGATTTTGGGAAATTGAGTGTGTTTTAAGCATCATCAACCTACGAGGGTCGGGTACCAGCACAAAATATCCTCACGCTTTCTCCTTCTCACCTCTAGCATTTGCTAAAGTCGGGGGCTACAGCGCTCTGCTTGATAAATACAGCTCCGCCATGCCGTTTAATTTCACCTCTCTGGACCCCCAGCGCTACAACATCTCCCCCCATTGCTACACCCCCAGAGCGGACGCCTTCAACTTGCTGAGAGACCCAGCTGCAGGGGACCTGCCCTGGCCCGGGGTGCTGATTGGGATTCCAATAGGGGGCATCTGGTACTGGTGTACAGATCAGGTGACTTTTATATCAGTGGAAGCACTTTGGTTTGCGGAGCTGGTGTTAATCAGGGTGTTCAGCCAGTTTCTAACAGCTTCAACTCCCATAAAAGGTGAAATACAGCAACATATGTTGTCAAAGTTACAACTTTAAATGACACATTTTACAATCATTAGTAATGTAGTTCTTAAAAATAAAAATTTGTAAACCTAGACTTTAAGTTTGGGCTTCAAACTTTGTAGCCTTTCTCTCAACTTCTCTGTTTATGCAGTCAGCGCACAGTACCGCTGACTCAGAGAGGCTTACTGCAGCTCACAGAAGAACCTACTTTGGGTGGCTCTTTTATTCACAGTCTTATTCCCTTCCTGGCATTACTCCAAAGGGATTCATGTCTCCACCCAGAATCTTTTGCTTGTTAGGCGAATGTGTAAATCGCTACACTGTGGAGCCAGCTGTAGCACACATACACTACTGTAACTGCCTTTACAATACACTGGAGTCAAGCTGATAACCTGGTACAAGGGCACCTGTCCTTAAGGAGGAGGAGGAACCAATCGAGAGTAACAATACAGAAAAAATAGTCTAGCTGGTGAAGAAAAAAAAAAGAAAAAAAGAAAAACACATTAGCAAACCAGTATTTTATTTGCCCCCCACTAAAGCATCCTCACATGCTGTGTTACACTAATAAGGCCCATAATATGCAGAAGTACTGCATTAATAGTTCCTACTTAAAAGCAAAGTAGGAACTTTAG
This sequence comes from Hemichromis elongatus, assembly GCA_015108515.1. Taxonomy (NCBI): domain Eukaryota; kingdom Metazoa; phylum Chordata; class Actinopteri; order Cichliformes; family Cichlidae; genus Hemichromis; species Hemichromis elongatus. The sequence continues at coordinate 4,001 of VUQR01012542.1, read as the reverse complement.
GCACCATCTTTTGCAAGCAAAAAATGACCTATTGTTAGTCTGTGTCTGTGTCTCTCTCCAGGTGATTGTACAGCGGTGCCTTGCAGCTCGCAGCATCACGGACGTGAAGGCCGGCTGCATCATGTGCGGTTACCTCAAACTGCTGCCCATGTTTCTCATGGTGTTCCCCGGGATGATCAGCAGGATTCTCTACCCGGGTCTGTGTGCTACACACCGCATCCTTCTGAATCCGCCTGGCTCTTTTGAGACCAAATCGTCAGAAGTGACTAATCTCAAATCCAAGATCATAATTCCATTAAGCTTTCTGAACTCTCGATTGTAAGCTTGACTTGCTGTAGGTGGGTGATGCGTGTCTGTAAATTGTGTACGTGTGTTTGTGTGTCTTTTTATCTGCCTGTAGATGAGGTGGGCTGTGTGGTCCCTGAACTCTGCAAGAACATTTGTGGGACTGAGGTGGGCTGCTCCAACATAGCTTATCCTAAACTGGTGATATCAATAATGCCCAATGGTAAGGACACACAATTGTTGGCTACATTCTTTTAAAAAAAAAAAAAAGAAGGTTGTTTTGCCTTACATGGCCCCTGCTCTGCTTCCTGTCATGCTTTTGTCCAGGTTTGCGTGGTCTGATGCTGGCTGTGATGCTAGCTGCTCTCATGTCCTCTTTGGCCTCCATCTTTAACAGCAGCAGCACTTTGTTCACAATGGACATCTGGACCCGTATCAGACCACAGGCCACTGAGCGTGAGCTCATCGTTGTAGGCAGGTACAGTGCTTTCTATCACACGAAGCGTAACCAAAAAGAGGTCCTTTTTCTTGGACTAACCCTGCATTAGTCACAGTTAACAGAATCTTATCTATCTTATACTGGACTGCCTTTCTGTTTATCCACTAGCTCCTTTAGGCAAACTTGCTAGTGATTGGTAGCCCCTTGTAAACCGAAGGTTTGGAACCAGAGGAGTGTCCCTGAGACGATCGTTTTAAGAATATCTGCTCTTACTTGCTCATCAAAGTGAACCAGGAGTAGAAAAATAACCAAAAAGAACTTGTTGCACACACGCTGACCTCCTTATTTGAAACTATAGCAATGTTTACACATGTCAGAAAATCGGGAAATAAATAATAGTTCTCCTTTAACATTCTCTACATTCATTTTTCAAAAGCAGAAATAATCTGTCCAGTGAGGTGTTTGTCTGTGCACCAGTCCGTCTGGCTGTTTCCTGATGACGTCTTTTTATGATGGCAGGCTGTTGCTTCATGCCTCCAATGTACACTGCAGAGCCTCAGCTAACAATGCCATACACCGTATATGTCACTGAGCTGAAAGATGTAATTACTGTGATTTATATTTAGGTTTCAGTAGAGTTTTAAAGAATTACAACCTGCTGAAGACACTATACAAGAAGTTCTTTATTTTCTTTCCTAGGAAAGTAATATAAACAGTAGACGTTTATAACAATGAACTGATATGGACTGATTTACCAAACTCTCATATTTTCTCTGGTCTTTAGAGTCTGGGTTCTGTGTATTGTAGCTGTCAGTATCTGCTGGATCCCGGTGGTGCAGGCGGCACAGAGCGGTCAGCTCTTTGATTACATCCAGTCCATCTCCAGCTATTTGGCTCCCCCTATCGCCGCTGTCTTCCTCCTGGCTGTGTTTGTTAAGAGGGTCAATGAAACGGTGAGACATTGAGACATTACAGCGATAAAACACCAGATGAAGTCACACTTATATGACATCACACTCATCTTCCTCCACTTGCAGGGTGCCTTCTGGGGCCTGATTGGTGGTCTGCTGATGGGTTTGTGTCGGATGTTGCTCGAGTTCTGGTTTGGTACAGGCAGTTGTATTTTCCCCTCCAGTTGCCCTTACCTGGTGTGTGGGATCCATTACCTCCACTTTGCCATTATCCTCTTCTTCTGCACATCAGCGCTCGTGCTGCTGGTCAGCTGCTGCAACGAGCCCATAGACGACCAGCATGTAAGTGGTTTACACAGCACTGATTCATTGAGGGTCTAAATAAGATCTTAGTTATCAAATGCTTATGACAAAAAAAAATGCCTTCCAGCTTTATCGTCTGGTGTTCAGTCTTCGCCATTCCAAAGAGGAGAGGAAAGATCTGGACTGGGAGCAAGAGGAAAAAGGGAGGAGGGCCAGGAGAGAGGCCAGCAGGAGGATGAGGGAGAATAAAAGTGATGCAGGTAAGAAGCAAAGGGAAATCACAGTGATGTAGAAAAGTAGAACAAACACTCACTAAAGCAGCTTATAAACTCTTTTTCCCTTTCAGTGGCTGAAGAGCAAGAGCAGTCTGGGATCTGCCACCTTATCAAACGGTTCTTTGGCCAGGGTGGCAGCTCCTCCCCAACCAATGAGGAAGAAGAACCTGAGGGACCGGCGCAGATGCCCGATATCAGTGAAGACCCAGTGTGGAAGAACGCAGTGGATGCCAACGCTCTCATCATGATGGCTGTAGCAGTTTTCATGTGGGGATACTATGCGTGACATAGTCCTTATGATGCTTAGTGAAGGTGGATTTTTAAATGACAAAAAATAAATACAAGTGTTGCCATCTGTTGGCAAATACTGGTCACTGCACTTAATAAGCCGTTTTCTTCATTTTAAAGCAGTTCAAAGTTAGCGCACATGCAAATGTCCTTCTCTACTTTTGTCCACTTTTAAAAAGCATGTAATGCAGAGTCTAAAAAATGCTTTATCAGGTTAAAATGCCATTACTGTATATGGTTACATCGTGATTCAATCACAGGTCGATTTCAAAAGGTGTGAAGATAAAATTCTAAGAGAAGTTAACCCAATAAAGCCTAAAAATCTTTCTAACCTCATTTAAGACTGTCTCAAAAACAAAAAAAAAAGAAAAATCTGAAAAGTTGAGTTACTTTATACCATCCATCCATCAACATGTGTGCTCATACCGTGCCGATCAGCACGTCCCGTTTCCCCTCCATTATTGACACAGATTACAAGTCAATCTTAACCTGGCTGTTGAGACACCACACAAACAAGGTAGGGATTCAGATTTCCAGTTTTAATCATCACTTCTGTTTTTATTTAAGCAAATATTTCCCATGAGCATTGTACACATCTGGAACCCACAGGTCTCCCATAACTATCCAACCACCTTCCCATCTCCATGCAGAGTTTCAGCATCATTCATCACATCAGTTCTTTAATGTCCAGTCTGTCAGCTTGTGGGGCGGGGTGGGCGGGGGGCTGGGAGTGTAAAAGCAAGACAGAAAGGGAGAGGGAGAGGAGGAGGTGTTTTTTGTTTTTCCCTCCCTAAGAATGAAGGGCCAGAGCCGTCACCAGGCACTGTTCATCTTACACTCCCATTCTAAGAGTTTTGGGTGGATCCAGAAGAGCTGAATGAAGTCTGTCAAGCATCTGAAATCAAGCCACTTACAGGGTCCTGTGCAACTCCCAATACTCTTGATCATCTGTGAGGTATCTGACGCCTCAGTCTCCTGCAGGGTGGGTAAGAGGTAGGGGGGCTTTTAAGGCTGGAAGCTGGTGTAGAGAGTTTCTGCGGCGTGTGGTAGTTGGTTTCACTCGCTTCAAAGCATGAATGACAGCTTTGGCAAACACTGCCCTCTGCCAGATCGGAGGACGGAGGGGGGTGGAGGAAAGGAAGAGAGCTAGGGGTTAAAACAAACATGGAAAACTTATTTTTAAAAAATCTTTGCAGGTTGAGTAGGGTGACAGACTGGTACAGGGAGAACTCAGTCCTCAAAAATAAAAGCAAATACAACAGCAAACAATCTGACACACACCCCAATAAAACAGCCAAAGAAAACAAAACAAAAACAAAATCTGGCAAACAAGCAAGTCAATCAAACCATACAAAGTGACATCAGGCCTTTCCAAAGTGACATCAAGTCTCCCCCCCCCCCCCCCCCCCCCCCCAATTCAATCCCCCTGAACTTAATCAGGTTCATCTCCCATTATTCTCTGTAAACCAGAAAGTTCTCAGTGGCTCCGCTTTATGGCTG
>VUQR01012541.1:26700-41043 GCA_015108515.1 Hemichromis elongatus | reverse complement strand
TGTGTTCTTTTGGTTTTCTTATGTGTGATTGCTTATTATGTGTGCGGGTGTGTTTTTGGGGCTCTGTTGTTGGGGATTATGTATTGGTTATATATTATTGTGATTCTGGGTTTTGGGAGAATAGTGTGGGTGTTTATCATGTTCACTGGGACTCTGGGGTTTGGAAGTTTGTGTGAGTGTGTTTCTGTGCTATGTGTTCCTGTTTCCTGTTTCACTTTGAAGGGCAGCTTCCTATGTGTGTGTGTTCAGTGTGTGCTGCTTTGTTCCCCAGGTCTCGTTAGCGTTATTCGTCCCAGCTGTGTTCCCACCTGCTTGTAATCCCCTCGTCATCCTCTGAGTGTATTTAAGTTGTGTCTTGTCTGTTAGTCGGTGCTGGTTCTTCTGCTTATCATCCTGTGTCTCTACCCTGTGAAACAACCCTGCATTTCTACCCGTGTGCTTCCCTGCTGCCGCTAGCCATTCATGTGTGCTCTCCCTGCTACCTGTCCGTGTTATGTTGATGTTCGTAGTTTAGTTATTCCCAGTCTAGTAGTTTAGTTATTCCCAGTCTAGTTAGCCCTTAGTCCTGTTAGTTGTCTTCCCTTTGTTTGTCACCTTTAATAAATCCACCATTTCACCTGCAATAATGTCTGCGTTTGGATCCTCCTTCTCATCTCCACACGGCTCACCTTCAGCAAGCCGTAACACTTAGGAGGTTAATATCTCCAGAGGATTGACCCCACTGATGTTTGTGATATTGTAACGTATCCTGTTATGCCCCGAGTTTTACTTTTGCAACTTTGAATGACTTGCTCAACAGCAGGGGGTTAAATTGTTATCGTTTTTATGGCACACATTAAATATCGACTGTTGTTTAGATCTTGCAAACAAACATTATTCTCAGTAATGTTTAGTGATTATCTTTATTAGTGCATGTTAGAATGCTAACAGTATGGGTGATTCAATACTGAAGCCATTTAACATTTACTACAACTTTATTATGTTTAAATGGATTGAGCTGGAAATTTATCATTTCTAACAAGACAGCTGCTCTCTGGTTAGAAATAAACAGCAGCACTGAGAGACATAATAAATGAACTTGAATGGTTAGACCACTAACGGCTACAATTTCATTCTTGGTCTGTTTGCAGGGCCTTTGTTTTGTTTTTTTAAAATATTATTTTCTCAAATTCTCCATCACTCCCTGTTACCAATTGCACTATCTGAACAAGGCAACACTTATCCATTCTGTGAAGAAGTGTCAGATGAGGCTTCATTCTTTTTTATAGGACAGTCTTGGTTAACAGAGTTAAAGTTGATCACTCTGCAATGCACTGCTGACCTGTTCAAGCTGTACTCTGTGTTTTGCCCTATGACACTGGTATAAGCTCTAGTCCCCATTGTCCCTGAATTGTATAGGAGGAAGAAAATAGATGCATGGAGAAATTCACTAATTTAATATGAAGTGTTTTTTCTTTGAACTGAAATTAACTTACTTGGATCATTTTGAATTCATTTTTTGTTAATCTGAGTTTGAAAAACTCACAAGATATAGTAGAGAAATGGCTATGATCAAAAATAGCAAAATTAGGGACCTGTAGTTAAAACCCATCCATGAGTAAGACATAAGTCAGAAGCTACTCAGGGTATAGGAGCTTGCAAATTGAAAGGTATAAACATGAAGTAAACACATTTGCGCGAGTAACTGCTTTCTTCTTTCTCATTTTTCTTTTTAATCAGCACGTTTTTTTTTTCTGTGCATATGTTTCGATATAGATGAACTAACTGTGCGAACAGAACACAAATCTGCCGTCCCAAACTTTATCAGGCATAACTGACATTTGCAACCTTTATCACGCTCCCTCCAGGGCTCGTGTGAATGAGCTGGCATCTGGATTGTAACCTGTGACATTTAGACAACAGTTGGAGCAATTTCAGTAGCCATCAAAACACTTTTAGGTTTCTGTGAAAATTCATTAGGAAAAATCCCAGCCAGATAAATCTGTAGCCATGATGCTTAAACCATGCGTTACAAATCAAATTTCCTTTTAAAATGCTGACCATCTTATTATGAGTTTTTTATTATTAAGTTCAGCCCGTTGGACGATTTAGCAAACAGCTGCTTGTTGGTGTAAAGATTTGATGAGCAGTTTGCACTGCCAGCTGTGGAAACATGTTTACAGTAATACCTTTTTTTTTTTTTTACCCTACTGAAACTAATTCCAGGGAATAATCAAATCAAACATTATATCTCTGCTATGCTTAGTTTAAAATTTGAATAAAAATAATAAAAAAAATCACGAAATTAATATCTTTGTGTCGGTATCTATTACGTCACATTTAGTGGGGATATTGATACAGTGGTTATATTTCAGGGTGCGCTGACATGCATTTTATGGGGCTATATAATCAATTTCACAACTGTATGCCAACATTATAATAACATCATCAAGTTCATGGTAATTATAGCTGCAGGCTCTTTATTGATCTCAGGGCAAAAAGGGTGATCCCTTTTCAGCTGTGGAATAATAGCTAAACCTTTAACCTTGGCTTGAATCAATATAACTGCAGGAGTCTACCGCCACTGTGAATAAGCAACACTGCTGGACACCTATTAGACATAGCAGTCATGAAATTTTGTCATTGTCTTCTTCCTCATAAACTTCATGCATTACAGGGGAAAAAGTTATTGTGTTTGATTTGTGGTGAGCTGATTGTTCTTAATATTAATTAGATTCAGAAAACCAAGAAAATCTGGGTATGGATGAATAATTCATGTTTGTTTTTGAACCAGCCTTGTGAAACTGGCATTCGCTAAATAATGTATGACTGTGTGTCTTTGATAATAGGGTTTGCATTAGGAGTAATATGCTTTCCTTCATTCCACAGGGCAGATTCTTGCCTGGCCGAGTTATTGTGGAAAAATTGATTCCCCTAAAACACAGTGTGCCAGAAAACATTAGTCAGCATTGTCTTGGAGCCAGTTCGTACATAAGAAAGAGCAAAACATGTTATGTTGGAAGGTTAAGGATATTTTTGTATCTCATATAGCTTCAGTAAATCGAATTATTCCCATAATGAAGAAGATAAAATTTAGTAGTCATGCGAAATCATGAGCAGTCATGAGAAATCCACCCTTTGATTTTGAATTGGACCCATGTTTGAACAGTGTTTATTAACTATATATTAACATCCAAATGAGAGTTCCCAGTACTAAGTGGCAAGAATGTGAACCTTTAACAATTAGCATTTAAGATATGACCTGCTCAATGAAGCTTGAAGGCAAATACTGAAGCACATGTGATTCTGTAAAGTGTGTTTAAATTCAGTAAGGGGCTGAAAGAACTGCTTTAATGAGAGTTTAAACAAAGCAGGGAATTGAGATGATATGCATGCATTTAAACTTGTACTCTGAATGGAAATAAAACGGTCCTCTCGTAGAGGGAATAATTATGAAAATAAACTACGGATAACGTTACAAGCGGTGCTTCTAATCAACACTGAAATACTGCAATAGAAATAGAAATGTATTTTATTCTAGGTATTATTACTAACTGAAATATATTGTGTCTTCCGTGAACCTCCCTTACACAATGGAGGCTTTTTCCTCCGTTGTGTAAGGAGTGAAAAAAGTGACGTTTGAGTGAACAGAGACACGCAAATAGTTTTCAATCTGACATTTGTAGGTTTCATGATATTTTTAGATGCTCTGACACAAACACAAACATGACAGAGCGTTGATTGTTGCATTTGTCACGGAGAGAAAGAAGGGAGAAGAGACTGTCAGGAGCAGATTTCTGTGTCTTAATTGTATGTCATGCTCAAATTCACAATTACAAAAACATTGACATAGAACTGGTTCATTTTTCCCATTTATTATTTCAAAGCTGAGATTAATCACATGGAGGGAAATAATGACTAAACCTAATCATGGACTTCTGCTTCTTGCTTTACAATAATTACAGTGAGACTAGCTGTTGAGTTGTATGATTTATGACAGAAAGTGACAGATATTAATGGATTTTGTAATTGGTGCATGTGCTTATAAAAATGGCTTTCTGGCTTTGACGATGTTAAAAAAAAAAGATTATTTTGAGATTTCATACAGGGACACAGAGTCAGCATTATGCTAGATATCTTCACATTCAATAAGCAATCGGTGGCAAAGACCAAACAATATGTGTCTCAAAGCCTGGTCAAATGAAAAAAAAGAAAAACAAACAAACAAAAAAAATCACTGAGAAAAGGAAATAAACGTGTAGCAAATGGTGCCAAGTGCAACATAAGTTTAAGTTAGATGTATTTCTGTCTGCAACTGTTTCCCTTCCAATTCATTTTCAAGTTCAAAATTGGAACAGAAACTACTGAAGGAGGCCTTTATGATATCGAATGACTTATTAAAGCATTCCTACCATGCCTCAAACTGCTGAGCAAATGATAGGGCAGGTAGTCATTGTGTTGATAGGTTTTTCAGGTTCATGTCACAATTTATTTAATCAAATTCCTTAAATTACAAACTAAATTTAACAAATAAATAAGTCAAACTCCTTTTAAAATCTTCCAGGCTTGCTATCTCATGACTACAGTACTGGAAACTACTCAATAGAGAGTGATAGTAAGAGAAAGTGAGGGATAGATGGTTAAGTGAGTAGCTTGGAGTGGGGGTTTTTTTCTCTTTTTTTTGGTGAGGTGTGCAGTTGTGTGTGACAGGTTGAAGAGACACAGGCAGACGAAGACAGACCAAGACAGACGTAGCGAGAAGGAAAGGGTAGGAGCAGATAAGAGGTAAAGATAGGTAGGTGAAGGAGCAGTCAGGCTGTTTACACTGGCAAAATGAGTCGCTGGAGTACCATGGAGATGCTGGTTTTCTAACCCCATAACTGGTATTGTGATGCAGGAGGCTACAAGCTAAGATTTGAAATAAATAGAATGCAGGACATCTTTTTGAAATCAGCACAAAGATACACATTTTGTCATGTTTCCACTCACAGTAGTCTAATATATTTAATGTAAAGCCAAAGGAGGATTGTTATGCATCTGCAGGCCAACTGGAAATAGTCTAAAGGTGCAATAAGTGTTTGCTAGTGTAACCTGTGAAATCTTGACCTTTTATAAAATTTAGGGGATTTATTTTCTTTGGTTTTGTTGCTGAAACTTCTTGGTTTCAGTTAAAGAATAATTATTACTGATCATTATTCAATTTAATTCAATTTTTTTTAATATAGCGCCAGATCACAACAACAGTTGCCTCAAGGCGCTTTACAGAGATTAATAACAGGTATGATTCAATGCAGAGAAGTCTATCAGAGGTTTCACATGCAAACGCAACTGGAAGATTTCACCTACATAATGATGATCACTTTGTCTATTAGGTTTCAGAAAGGATAACACACGTTCTTTTCCAATAGTAGGTAATGAACTTGATATATCAGAAGTGATTTTGACTCGTAAAGGTCATTGTATCAGGTTGTGTGTAGATTTCACACAACCTGGTATTTGTTTGGATGGAGAGGTATCAGTTAATGGTGTTGAAGATGGTGAAATAAAAGTGTGAAAAAACCCCCAAACTGTTTCGGTTGGTGACTAAAGACAAACGCAAGGAAAATACTGCAGTGAAAGATATCTGTGAGGGTTTTTTGCGAAAGTAAAAGTTGGTTGGACAGACCTGAACGGGGCTGATGCTTGACAGTCCAGCTGATCCCAGCTGAAATGAGAAGAAAGCTCTAAAGTCTAACTTGATATGTAGAATAAACATTAAGAATTACACAGCAATTTAAGAGCAGATTGTTTTAAATTTTGCTTTTTTTAATCTAAAAGCGTGTTCGTAACCTCAGTGTTTACAGTAACCAAGCAATGCTTTGTTGTCTCTGATGCCTACAAGGACCGAACTTGCACAGGAACAATTACATGCACTGATTCAGGTGAGCGACAGGATAGAGCACTTTATTATCAAAGAAAGTTTTATTGTGCACCTTGAACACATAAAATTTATTTAACAGTGAACTTCTTACTACTTTCTGCACCTGATTCAAAATTTAATCTCAAGTTTTTTTCTTATCCAAGGTATTTCTTGTTTTTTTTAAGAAAAAAATTTAGAAAGAAAATTCCTTGTGACAACTTAGAGCGGAGCCCAGCTATAAGTGTGGACTAATTAAAATCAGAGAGCCAGATGCTTGCTGCTATTTACTCAGCACATCCCTTTGACATGTATATCTTCATGCCAAAGACTCTGAATGAGATTTTTGAATTTAGCCATAATTGCGTGACATTTTATAAAATGGAAGGCTATTTTGCTTGTACACATCCCATCCCTGTAGGGATGGGTACAGTTGCCAGCTGTACTCAAGTAAAAGCATAATTGCTTTTAGACAACTGTGATTTAAGCGTAAGTGAAAAATCCTTGCCAGAATAATTAGTCAGGTTAGAGCAAGTTTCTTATCATCCAGATGACGCAACATATAATCACTGATGAACCAAGGATCATTTAGTATTTTTGGATCTTAGCTCACTCAGCAACCTTGGTGAGGTTGATAAGTCTCAGCCTTCAATCCAAGTGATGACCTGCTCAATGGCTCAAACAGTTAGTCCAGCACAGCAGTTGAAGATACTGTAGCATCTTCGGTCCTTATGGATCAACTGGCATTTACCCCTTCCCCAGGCTTTATCATTGTAAATTCTTGTGTAGTTACCAAGCCGGGCTCATCTATGTGCCACAGAGACAGAACAGAATGCCGTGTCTCAGCCCCGCTTCTGCCTACTTCACTGCGCTCTGCCCAATTCCTCCAAGCTTAAAATTTAGTTCCTGCTGAGGAAACTTTGATGCGTCTCTATATAAAGAAGGAGCTAAATGACATGGGTGACCTCCAATTCCTCTGTCAAGACAGTGCAAGGAAGCTGCATATTGTTGGTGTGCCTAAAAAAGTCCAATGCTGCTTGGACTCGTATGCCGGGCTACTTGCAGGGGAATTGGCCAATGGCTGATGTCTGGCTCAAAGCCTTTCACAGTGGTTATTAGAAGTTCATATAACAGCAGTGGCTAGAGAAGTCCTGGCAGGATGCCATACTGATAAATCCATGCCTGACTTGTGCACTGACTGAGTCCCTTAGTTGTAAAATGTCCTGCAAGAAGAAATCAGGGAATCTAATAAACTTTAAATCACATTTAAAAACCCACCATTTACAGGTTTTTTTGTTTATTCATATTTTGTTTGATTGTTTTAATATTTAGTTATAAAAACCATCTATAACGGCATGTTATAATATCTTATTTACTCATATAAATAAATTGTAGCTTATTGCCCTATTATTATTATTATTATCATATATTACACTGAAAGGTCCAAATGTTTAGGTAAACAAAGACAGCAGTACATTTTGTTGCCATGGAATTTTGTAGGCTGGAAAGGAAACAACAATGACCTTCCAGTGTGATTGGCTGTTGGCTGTTGAATCCACTATGACTGGGTTTCACCCAGAGCAGAACACACAGAGAGAAAACGAGAGAGAACAAGTGGAGGTGCACTCAATCAAATGCTTGGAGTCAAACAAAAGTCAGGCTGAATGAATAAAAGTAAAACATTTATATCTGTTATTTGTTAAAGCATCCTGTCATACAAATGAAGTGGAACCTTGCTAAACAAAAGTAATTCAAGATAATGCAACTAAGTAAATGTCCTTGCTGCCACACACTTCTGTGTGTGTCACATTGCTGACAATACTAGTCAACAGCAGTAAAAAAAAAGGGAGACATTATATGACATATATGCCACTATGATACTAAAATATACTAAGAAACTTGCTTGTTGAAAACCATCATATTTTCACAGAAATGCATCCCACCAGTGTCCCCCCAAATTTCAGTAGACTTACAAACAAATGTCGGGAAAAAAATTATCTCTGTGCAAAAAGAAAGAAAGAACAAAAAAAAAATGTAGCTATATTTTTTCTTTTTATTACACCTCTCTCCAGTTAGCTCTCTTACCTGCAGTGTCACACTCATAGCGTTGTTACCCCATCAGCTTTAGTTTCACCCAGCCCTATTTGGTACTCACCTCTGCCCTTTCTTCTGTGACTCTTCTGATCTACCTTTCCAGCATTTAAATTACCCCTGCTCCATTACTAGATCGTCTGCTGCACCAGAAACTTCAGAACAACCCTTAGGTTATCCATACTGATGCTTCTTCAGCACTCTGCATCCCGACCAAGTGCTCTTCACCCGCTCAGTGTCCTCTGAAAAAGGTGTGTTACATCATATTTATCATTTTTGCGGGTTTCCGTGTACCTACGGTTAATAAACACAACATGATAGTTTCTTTAGCATCGTGCGAGCTATATTACTCTGCAACAGTGAGTACATGGAATTCAGTCAGAGGTGGCAGGGTGATCAAGCAGAGGCTGAAAGAAGATTTAGCTTCTCTGTCAGAGTGGTGATCTTACTTATAGTGTGTGTGTGCTGTGCCACTTCACTGTAACGCAGTATGTGATAGCCTGCTGTGGTCTTGTTTTCCTGTCTTGTTTCCTGCTCACCTACCTGGAGAAATCTCCTCTACGTGTTTTCAGTCAACCCCCTCAGGCTAAATGATGCACTTAAAATGTGTGCAGTTTAGGGGAAAGCAAAATAAAAATAAAATAGCAACGTTTTATGCGTGCTCTTTATGTCCGGTTTGCAATATGGAAAAAGAGAGGGGAAAAAAAACATACTAATGTAACAGGGGAGTAGCTCATTTTGTTTGAAGGCATTACTATTATAGCTTTGTAGCGGGGGGGGCAAGTCAGTGTGAACTCAAATACAATGCTAACAAGTTTAAGATGTTTAAATTATGAGATCATTTTGCAGTCCTTTCAGTTCTAAGCCCTCTTTGAATTACGTATATGCAATAGATTGGCAACTGATAAATATAAATGGTAAACAAGGAAATGAAGTTAAGATGACAGAATTTGAGACAATAACCAAATAATATGAACACTGCATCCTTGAGGTGCCTGTTGTTGTGATTTGGTGCTATACAAATAAAGCTAAATTAAATATTCTAAGATCATCATTCTGTACACACCTCGCTGTTTCTGGGGATATTTTGCCTTTCTTCCACAATCCTTTATGTTGTCTTTGCTGATGTCACACTTTTCAAACAGAGCAGAGCACGAGGACACAAAGCCAAGATTATGATAAAGACCTCAGAATCTTGCTGAGACTGACAACGGCGATGCTTGTTATCCCTGTAAGTCCAAAATATGAGCAATTTATCAGCACCTGTTAAACAAGCACAGCGTAAATTTGCAGAAATGCGTCATCTTCGACTGTTCCCCAGCAGTCAACCTGCTGCTTCCTCGCATCTTACAGCCGGCGTGTTTTACACAGACATCTGGTGCTTGTTAGGCTAATAGCAAATTGATGTGGAAGAGCTTAAAACCAATTCAAATGATATGCAACAGTTTAGCATGTGTCTTAAAGTTAGTTAAATACTAATTGACTTTAAGGGTGAAACTGGCCAGGCCGTCTTTTTTACTTACAGGGGTACCTCAACTTATAGAGCAGAGTATTTCTTTTCTTTAGCAGAAAAAGATTCTCTTACCTAATTTATTGGACTTTCCTGAACAGTCTGTATGCTGAATAGTACTTATGCACTGCTGTAATACAATAAAACATTAATTTAAATTAACGTTATTGTGTCAAACCACATATTTGTTAGTGAGGTAGTATGATAATAGTTGGTGCATCAATTTGTTCTTCAAGGATTTCTATTTTTTGTTTTCCACCAGAAAAATTAACTTGTCAGCGCACACTTCACAATGATGTATTTCAGAAACTAATATTATTGTTTGTCATATCAGAATCTAATACAGCACAGTCCTGAAAAAAGTACCCTTTATTGCTTGCATAGAAATTCAGAGGGTGAGTGGCAGCCAAATACTGCTAATCAAATTGACCTGATTAACTGACCGTCAGTGCGTAAAGTCTGAGCACCTACATAAGAGCAGCATTTTTTTGAGTTGTTCTGGTACATTCAGCTGTGTTAATACAATGCCACAATCTTCCTAGGAGTAGACATCTCAACAAAATCATCCCAAACGTCTGGGACCATGCAAAGCCCAGAGAAGCCGAGCTACATTTCAAACTCCACATCCCTCTGTTAACATGTTAAGTGCTAATGTTCAAGAAGGTACAATTAGAAAAAAGACCGAACAACCATTTTTAGAAGTAGATTTGGCATTAGAAGTTTTTGGGGTTTCGTCAGATTTAAAATATTCTGGAGCTAAATGTGAGGCCATCTAATAATAATAATAATAATAATAATAATAATAATAATAATAATAATAATAATAATAATAATAATAATAATAACAATGCGTATGTGTCGAAGTTTATTAACAACCACCTAAAAACACCAGCATATTTTTTTATTTTTTGTTAAAAATTCTGCTGAAATGAAATTTCTTCATTGCATTTTCCTCCTTTTTTTATTTTAATGAGTGCATGCTTCTCTTTATGCTATTGATCGACTGATTGTCTCAGTGCATGGGCTAAGCATAATTCACCCATCCCGTGAAGTCACAACACATTCTGGTCTGACTCATCTTAAAAAGAGGAGCAATTAGAGAATTCACTTAGGGAGTGTCATTTAAAATGCAACTGAAAAACTGTATATCCATGGTTCCTTGCTCAGAGCTGTAAAGAAAAATGTGTGTCTTGATTTTAAAATACTGACCTACTTCCACAAGTACCAGACATGACTGTTTTCTAAAGTCTAAATGCTAAAACCAGATTCTGGCAGAGACCACTGACAAACAAATATTCTTTCTGAGTCTTCCAGTTTTCGCCCAAAATAATTTTTCACAGGTTTTACGAATTCCACATGACAGTATCTCATCCTTAAAACCTCTAATGCTAGGTGTGAAACTTCCGACTTACCAACTATCCCTCTCTAAGTCTTTTTAGAAATGTACTCAGAGCTAAGCTAGTCTCAGAGGTTTATTCCCAGTTCACCTAAAGCTTGACAAGGAAAATAACTAAAACAGGTGCTTATCAATAACCTTAACCAGCACCTAAATTTACAAAATTTAAAGAAGGGACAGGAAATTCAAGGAATTTGACTGCTGTAAACAACAGCAGTCCAAACTTATATGTAATTTCCTTGTGCCATATCACATGTCCAGTTTCAATATTACTAATCTGCAAGAATCCATGCTAACTTCAATTTAAAAGAGTCTGACCACATTCATTTAAAAAACAAAATAAAAACCCTTCTTTGCAGGTTACCACAAACAGGAGGGATTACAGTTGTTTCTGCTAATGTTTACTATACCTATGGGCTTGACTTGAACATAGATAATTAAACAGCTTTGTCATTGTTTGCCCAAACACAATCAAGGTTAAAGTTCCTTGGATGAAGAAAAGCCCATCCTCCCCATCTATTAGGAATAAATCCAAAGCAAAGCTTCCCAACATGTCTGTCTTATCCCTTAGTCCCCCTCCTTATTTTATTTCCACACCTGAACAAAAGCATTTTAAACACTGAGTGTACCAAACCATAATAGGACACAGAAAGTGATACTGCTCATGAAAATTTTGTTTGTTCTCATATGTCCGAAACTCTTTGTGACACCTGCTATAGCCCTTTACTAAAATGTAGAGTTAATGCTACATGAGTGAAGCTGATTTAGCTTAAAAAATAGCAAACTACTAGACTCAGCATTTTTTAATTAAAGGTCCAGTTATCATGTATAATAGTGCACTCTCATTTCTCCTCAGCACGCCCTTTTTTTATTGTCTGTTTTCTTCCAGTGAGAAGGGCTGGCCAGTGATGCCAGCCCAGGGTTGTTTCCGTGGTAATGAGCTGTCAAGGATATAAAGAAGGGTGTTCTTTTTTCTTTGCATATCTCTTCCTTCCAAATAGGGAATGTAGACGAGAGAGCTAGTCTGGCAGCAGCATCTGTGGAGAGCACGCCCTGGGGATTCTAGTGTCACAGATGCAGTTTAAGAACCATGTGAATGGAGTGGCTCTCCCTGACTGCAGGCTGTGGGTCTGGCATGATTAGACCTTTAGATGTTTTTTTTGTTTTTTTTTTGAATGAGAACTGGGTTCTGAGGTGCTCAGAAGGACTGGTCTAAAGAAGTAATTTAATTTACCAGCCTCTAATGACAATAAACATAATTTCTGCAATCAGTCTCTGCT
The DNA here is from genome assembly GCA_015108515.1 of Hemichromis elongatus. Classification (NCBI taxonomy): domain Eukaryota; kingdom Metazoa; phylum Chordata; class Actinopteri; order Cichliformes; family Cichlidae; genus Hemichromis; species Hemichromis elongatus. The sequence continues at coordinate 28,891 of VUQR01012541.1, read as the reverse complement.
CTTTTGGGTTTGCTGATATGTTTCCCTTTGATTGTGTAAGCACTAATTGTCCCTTTCATCGTACATTTTAGCTTGCCACAAAGAAGCACACTTGTTCGTCAGTAATATGTGCTCTTATTGAGGCTAGTTTTAGATAAATATTCAGCATTTTAGTTGTCCACTCTTTATGGATCTCACACGTTGCTCCTATGATTCTATGTTTTACTGCACAACAGATGCAATAACCAACTGCAGCTGAAATCATAATTAAGATCTGCATTATTACTTGCTTTATGCGGTACTTACAAAATTGACTTGGAATCAGCATCATTGATGGACAGAATAGTGATGTGAAACCACAGTTGTTTTTAGGCACTAGTAAGTGTGGCTGTGTCCTAGTGTTCCACAAATAGCGCAATAAGGAGAGAGTCATTCTTTGAAATTAATTGAAGCCTGTCTCTGGCATCAAATATGCAAAGTAGGCTGTTGCAGTAAAGACCCTACTGACCCTACTGCTGAGTGAAGCACAGCTGATAAGCAAACAAGTTTACTTAAGTTTTTTTTTTTTTTTTTTTACTTAATGCCTTTGCCTTACTTTTATTTCAGCAGTGGCTCTTTTGCATGTGGAGAAAATCTATGGTCATGCTAGCTTCTGTCACAATTTTTCTCATCTGCTGTCACCGGACTTTAGTTTATGATTGTCACCATGTGCATGAGACATCAGCACAACAAAGCACTGAGTGCAGTACTGGAAAAGAGAAGATAGGGTTACTCAAACTGATGAGAGCTCATTAGCCTGCAACACAATCTCTCCAACAAGTATTAATTAGTGTAAATTAAAGATGCACAGACGCTTGCTAACTCCAAACTGGGGGAAGGGAATCAATGCCAGAACCACCCACCTCCCCAAAAAGGCAACTTAGAGCTGTCATGGTCCTAATATAACTGAGGTTGGATTTCATTTTCATGTTTTTCATTCAGCTCGAGTTCTATTTTTTTGTTTTTCAGTTTAATTCCATATTGATTCCACGTCTGTCTCATATTCCCGAGGTTATGCTTTTGCACTTCGTGTTTAATGTGAGTGTTCTTGTTTAAGTGCTTAATGTTGGTCTTCAGTATGTCTTTTTCTTTTTACTTTTAAGAGTAGCTATCGTTTGCTCTGATTCCCTTATTGTTCTTACCTTATTTCATTATGTTTTTCTCGTTTCACCACCAGTTACTTATCAGCAGTTAGCAGAGATGGGCATCATTGCTGTAATCCAATTACTTTTTTCAAATAATGAGTAAAGTAAGGAATTGCTATCGCAAAAAAAGTTATTCAATTGCTATTACTTTCCCGTAAGAAGGCTGCGTTAAACCACGATTATGTTTGTGAGAGTGTCTCTTGACAAAGACGTGAGCACGTGCCATGTCTGTAACAACAATTGACATGTGCAGATCAACAATGGATAATATGTAGTGTGGGAGAATGTATGAGCATGCTTAATGTTTAAAGCTTGGGAGTACTGACATTACTGAGTTTAATTCCATAAAAAGTGACAAAAACATTAGTGTCCGCTGTTCACTCTGTGTGGGAAGAAAACTTCTTTCTACAACAACAAAAAAAAAAAATCCCACTTTAAATCTGAGCAAGCACCAAGCACGCTGCCACAGGAATGTGAAATTCACAGAGAATCCCCGCTAACATGACCGCTGCGTCACCGGGCAAACCTCCACCGGCCCCCCTCCTGCTTAAAGGTGAAAATAGATTTAAGAGCAACAGGACTTAGTGACACTGAATATTTGATTTTATTTATTGTTTGCTGTATTTTACTTGCAACTATTTGAAAGAGTGAGTGTTAACACACACAAAAAAATATTTTAGATATTGGAATATGCAGAAAATAGGTTTAAATGTTAAATGAATTCCTTCAAGTCAAAGACAGTTACATATAATTTGATTTTTGCTTGATGCAATGTGCATAAAGTTAAAAGATTAAAACTAATATCAAATGTTAAAAAAGAGACTTTTTCATTTGATTCAATTTTATATGATGGATTATGCATAAAAGGTAGAATTACATACATTTAAAACACAATTACAATAGAGTACTGACTTTTCCTTGAATATAAATGCATCTCTATTTTATTTTGTTCTGTTTTACGTCTCTGCAGCCCTGTTTGACCCTGGATTACTTCTTTTTGTATTACTTCTCTCTCTTGCTTTTCTGGG
>VUQR01012541.1:8890-19863 GCA_015108515.1 Hemichromis elongatus | reverse complement strand
AAAAGCAAAAAAAAAAAAAAAAGCCAAATGATAACAGATGGACAGCCATAAAATAATATTTTTGCACCAACAAGGAGATTCCCAAAGAGCTTGTAAACCAAAAACACTGGGTAACAACGGGGATCCTGTTAAAAGTAGTTATCTACAAATAGAAAAATACTATTATTATTTTAGTCCAGCTAGCAATACTGAAATAAAAGCAATCAGGTGGTTTTTAAACCTGTAAATTGACTTCATAGATGACTCGTTTAAATTTCTCATCTAAACATAATTGAGTCTTATACATTTATGTTCTCAAAGAATGTTCAGTATATTGGAACAAATCACGTTGAAATGAAAGGAAGTATTCATGTTTTCTCCTGTAGACTACCCCTTGGAAATGCTCTCTGGGGGAAAAAGGACTGCTCTGTCCTTCATTTTGTTTCAACACTAAGTGATTAACTCATTATCAAACGATGTGATAATCACATTAGTAATCACCAACAATACTAAGAGTTAAGAAGTGGAGACATCGCTAACAGACCAGGTAAGAGGTAACCATGTAACAAGTGTTTTTTAACTGTTGAACCAGCTGATGTAGGGTTTTTACTTTACCACAACATAGCCACAGCCGCTGTAAAAGTTCACGCAGACAAGGTGGTGCAGCTACTGCAGTCTGTAATAAATCCATAAATGGAATGAGGGGAGGCAGCGATATACTGTAGTTAATGTTGCATGGATCTGACCTTCATTACATTTTGTGGGGCAGCAAACACTATGCACAGAAAGCCTCTGCACTCAGGAAGCTGTTACACTACAACCTTTGCCTGTTGTTTGGATATTTCTGTGTTGAAAACATTAGTCTTACACACTCACAAAAGAAAGCCACACATTTCTTACAAAGATGGGCCTGAGTCTTCCACATGCAATCCCCTTCCTCCGGTAATAATACCCTAACACAAAAAAATAAACTAATTAAAAAATTTGATAGGAACTGCACTTATAGTCGAACTCACCTATGTTAAACTTGTGTTTTCTTATTTTCAAATATATAATGATGTAACCCATTGTTTTGTTGCGATATTGTTAGCTGGTGTTGGTCCTGATGTGCATTGTTCCTCCAGAGTTACTTGTACTTAAATGCTGTTCCGTGAAGTAGTGAATATTATTCAACTCTCTTAATTGCATTATTTTATGATTTTAATACATAAATTATGTTAAGCATAATTTTAAGAGAGATTGGTGCAATTCTAAGTATTATTATATAACTCTACGATACAGTTAACAAATAGGATTAACCTGAGTATATATGTGATGTTTCTCAAATCAAAGCTTTTGATGGCCGCTTTGCTTTTGGACCTCAGCTCTTGGACGATTTATAGTATATATCACAGTTTTATTGTTTCAAAGTTCTCAGGATGATGATGATAATGTAGGACAGGCGTGTCAAACTCAATTGCACATGGGGCCAAAACACAAGGTGCACTTTAGGTTGCGAGCCAAACAAGATAAACTTTATTGAACACACTAAAACAATGTTTGTTTGTTTTTAACATAAATATGAATAAAAAAAAATACAGGAATATTATTCCAGAATAAACAAACAAAAAAAAATTTAAAAACATTAAATATTTTGCTCTCCATAAAAATATATCCTGTCAAAATTATGCAATTTAGAATTATGAACATGCTGCCAAAAACCCGAGAAAAAAAAGGTTTGAGCCGCATGTTGACAAAGCTGGGGCATTGCTTCAGGAATGGAACTACTAAACTGTGCGGGCCATTCAGGGAATGTTCCCAGCTAGCTTCAGCAAGGAGGCTGCAGGTGCTGCATTATGGGATCTGTAGTTTGTGTGTTATTAGCGCCTCATATCCCCGGGCCATGCATAGCAATAAATATAAAATGGTCGCGCGGGCCAGATATAAATGTACGCAGGGCCCGGATGTGGCCTTGAGTTTGACACATGTGATGTAGGAGATAAATTTCCTCTCTTCCTGATCTGCAAATCTGAATAAAGACACAGTTAAAAAATAATTGCTGGTCTAAAATGATTCGGAGTACATGTAACAGTCTTTTTGAAAACAGGCAATCTTCTGACAGACTGAGACGTTTAATGAATTGCCTGAAAATTATGATGAGCATCTGCTGTAAAAAAGTTGACACTATACTGCAGTCCTCCTGGATGAGTTGCAGATAGACAAAGTCTTCACAGCTTTCACACTAACTTCAAGCTTCAGTTTATGGATGCATATTTTGGAAACTAGTGAACTGCTCTTCGGTGAATGAAGTACAGGACAGCGGGGCAGCTACTCGACCCTTCGGTGTGCTGAGGTCACTTCCACCTAGCTACTGCCTCGTCTTCCTGGATCAATCTATATTTCTGTCCAGTAGGTGTGTCAGTGCTGGCATACTGACTTCACTTTACTCTGAGACATTCAGCTTATCCATCTAAAGAACACTTTGGCTCAGTATCATATATGTTCATCAGTTTTAATTTGATGCACAGCTCAAAATTCTGTAACACAGTTGTGATATTGTATTTAATTACATATAAGAATGTTGTTATGTCCCACGGTTTGTTATAGGACTTCAATATATTTTTTGGTCTTTCCAGAAACACTCTCGAATAGCTGCTGATAAATTATTTAGACTACGAGTAAATATACTGGTTCTTACAAAGTAGCTTTCTAATTAATTTTGAGCACTCAAACCATTTTCTACAACAAGTCTCATTCACCCAGTCACACACACACACTGCTTGCTTTACCTATAACTAAGCACTTTTATCTAACATCCACACACTCAAACCCAGTGAATGCGACGAGGCCGACTTGGAGTTCAGCATCTTGCCCAAGGAGACACGGATCAATCCACTGACCTTCCGATTGGTAGACGACCTGCCCTGCAACCTGAGCCACGCTTGCCCCCAATTAATTTTCTAACCCAAACAACTAATTAACTACTAAACACTTACTTTGTACCTTACTTGTCTTCTAACTTTCGGCATACTTTTGACAGATTATAACTGCCTCCTTGCCGGTCTTGACGCTAGAAGGCAGCTGTTCACAGAAAATACCAGGAAAAAACTAAAGAGTAAAGTTTGAGTTAATTTTTTACACAAAGATGTGAGCTCTGTGTGTGTTGCATGCTTTTTGTGTTCATTGGAAGTCGAGCATTATAACTGTGTACTCCTAAGAGAAGACGGATACTTGCTTAACCAATTATGTTTTGTTGTATTGGCTTTAAAGCTTTTAAAAATGCTTAGAATTAATATTTTATATGATTTTGTATTTTTATTTTTGTACTTGGTGTTCATTCAAAGGTTCACTTTTCCAGATGAGCAATCTGGGAAATCATTTACAGCTTCAGGAAACTGCATGAGGAGAACACCAAAGACTGTTCGTTCTCCTAGCCTGTGAAACTTTTCAGTCACTTACCACCTGACGGCTGCAAAAATCTTCATGTTTTCGGTGCATCTACTGTGCGGTCAATGGGGAGTCAAAATAAATGGTCACGTAACTGTAATTGATAAAATGTGAAACTCGATGGTGTCTCACGTGTACGTTTGCCGTTTTCTGCTTCCTAAATTGTCACCTCACTGCTATTTCAAGCTTGTTAGAATTGTACAAACTGTGTTTTTTACCCCTTGTATATTATAATTCCATACATGTTTACACTTTTTAAATAAATCTTCGCATCTCTTTCTTTCTATTTCCTCACAAAATATAAAAAATTAAGGTGATGGTTGCAGACTTTTGTTTGGTATACACGCCATTGGCTTGTCAAAGCAAACTGATTCCATATCTATTTGCTTCAAAGCTAACTAAACTAAATTATTTACTTATGTCACTTTGCAAAATGACCTGAATCACATTGTCTTAATAAATCTTAGGCTACAGTCCAATACAACAACAAATCTCTACCCTAATGAGGACACACATATGATCTTTCTTTTAGTTTATATGTATGAAAAAGACAATACAAGAGATAACTGCAAACCAGCCTAAAAATATTTTAAATTGATTTTACTTTAGAAACATTAACAGCTAGAAATGGAGCCTGCAAGCTTAACTACTCATCACTGCCTCTGTCACCTGCTGAAGTTCAGGGTCTGGCTGCTACGCTGGGGTCAGCATGTACTCAGCTTTAATATCACTCTGGGTTTTTGGCTAGCTTTGCATTAGTGTGCAGATGTTTGCAAAAACTGGAAGTTGTGTTAGCAGTAATAAAGTGAAGTGTAATAAAAATAAAAGATTATGTCATTGCTCCATTCTTGCAGTAACAGCGTTACAGACAGGCCACGGGGGTCCAGGCCCGCCCAGTGCAGTCACTGTGGGCCTCAGCTGAATTCTTCTGATACACGTTAATTATAAGTTAGATTAATTCATCAGTTTGGCAATAAAAGATGTAAACAACTATATCACCAATAAGTTAATGTAGTGCAAACTCAGTTTAGTTATTCTGTTCACAGCAGTTTAGTGCTTGACTGCAGCAATCATGGTAACCAGCATGACTGAGGAGGATACTGTGTGAATGGGCCAATGCAGGTCAGAAAAGAGGTCATTCATTATCTCGTGCATCTCGTTTTAAAGCATGACCCTACTTGAAAATTGCAAAAAAAAAAAATGGAAATGTGTGGAGGATATTGTGTGGTCTCAGTCAACTGCCCTAGTGTGTGGTGGGTTCATTGAGCCACTTCTTCACCTCGAGGAAATATCTCTACTGTTTGTCTCCTGCTTTGCCTCTGCAATATTTGCCCTTTTTGAACTGTGACTGCATTTCTCTGGAAATATAGTTCTAAATGTGCATAGCAACATTTAACAACTGTCAAGCAGTTTTTATGAAACATGCAATGTCAGTTTGTTGTGTTTGATGGAGGAGTGATGATTTTGAGCCTTGCAGACACTGATTTGACCATAAACTAATCTTTGTATCAAATTATTCTAAAATCAAATGTGAGGTCTTTTTTTAAAACAGCTAAAGCTTACCCCCAGATCATGTCATACAGCAGGACAATGATCCCAAGAACATCAGCAACTCTGAAAAAGAAATGAATCAAAGCAGTGCAATAGCCCAGGTGCAGTTAATCTCTAAACCCGGTGTGGCAGGACTTTAAGAGAGCTGTGCATAAACAATGCCTGCAAACCTCAATGAACTGAAAAAGAATGGGCAAAATTTGTAAAGAAGAATGGGCAAAAATTAAATACACGAGACAGATAAAGCCACAGAGTCATATTTTAAGTTATTGCTGCTTAAAAGTGGTTGTACAACCTAATTAATAATTTGTTATATATTTTTTTTATATAACTGCATCGAGTTTTTGGAAACGTTCCTTTTCACATGACTTATTGTCAAAAAAAAAAAGATAAATAAGATAAAAAAAATAAAAACAAAATAAAGTAATAAAATGGACAAATGAAACCAAGATGAACTTTTAGCAAAATGAAGTGGGAGGGAACAGCTTGTGATTACATACATTGCCTATCAAACATGGTGGTGTTTCATGTTATAGCATGAGGATGTATGGCTGCTACTGGAACTAGGGCTTTAGTGTTTAATAGTGTCACTGCTGATAGTAACTTTTCACAGTGCAAATGGATAATGACCCAAATCAAACTGCAAATGCAACCCAGGAATTTTTTCAAAGCAAAGAAATTGAATATTCTTCAGTGACTGTGTCGGTCACCAGATGTCAGCACAATAGAGTATGCCTCTCAGTTACTTAATACAAAACTGAAAGCAGAGAGACAAACAAGCAGCAACTGAAAGTGGTGGCAGTAAAAGCCTGGAAGAACATCTCAAGGGAGAAAACATCCCATTTTGTGATGTCCATTGAGATGTTGTTTTGTTATTTAAGCTACAAAGTGAAGTATTACTAACTTACATTTAATCCATTGCGCTACAATAGATTAATACTGTAGAAATTTCTCCACGAAGAAACTGAAAGCATGTGGAGGCCGAATGGATAAAATTAGATATCTGTTATTGGCTCTGTAAAAAAGCTTGCTTTATTGCTGAAAACTGCAAAAGGAAACACAAATTCTACTTAACTTATCTGATTGTTTGCTATTGAGTCTATGGATTGCTCCACAGCACTCCTACCAATTACTTAGAGGCTTGTTAGCTGACATCCCAGCTTGTATGCTCACCTCCCCTTTAGACAGAGTGGGATGCTTAATAGCTTCTACAAAAATCTAGACTATTATCTGTTATTATTATATCAGACATCACTGCTATGGTTATAGGGCTATCACCCTGACTCACATTGGTGCTGTTAGAACCCCCCCGACCCGCTCTTGTGTTATGTGTGTGTGTGTAAGCACGTGTGTGTGTGTGTCTGTACCGCTAAAGTAATGCTAACAGCAGAGTTATGGGGGAAATGTCTATGTGATTGGTTGTGGCATTGTTTTTTTTTTTTTCCTTCACTCACAATTCAATGTAGTTATGTTTACTTTGACAACTCTGTTGCAGCTCAGATATTATTTAGATAAATGTAGAATGTTATCAATAGTTATGGAGAAACTAGAAAAGTAAATTTCATTTGAATTAAGTTAAGTGCATATTTGCTAAAGATTGTATATTTGTTATAAATCTGAGTGCTGCAAATATATATCTTCCGTTGGGCTTATATATTACATGACATTTCATGAAGGGGTTTTACTAATTTACTACTTTAATACTGTGAAATCATCAAACAAAATACCTGTTGTGTGCCAACACACACACACAAAACAAAGTAAAGATCCAGTGGAGGATATCCTTCCTAACGATTCAACAGCCAAAATACAATATTGACTGTATGCTGCTCATTGCCCCAGCAGGGCTTAACGACATCTACATATACGGCACATCATGGAGGATTTTTTAAAATTTTTAATGATATTTTACTGTTGAGACTTCTTCTAGCCTTATAAGATCCAAATAAAAGTGGTAGCCTTTACTTCCCTTTTGTTTTTGCAACTGAACTGAGACACTAGTACAATTTTGTGAAAAAATGTAGCTCATTTTTATTTTAATGGAAGCAACACGTCTCAAAACCCAGTTAGGGGCAACAAAAGGCTGGAATAGTAAATGGTACTGAAAAGAAACAGCTGGAGGAACTAGTTACGTTAACTGGTAATAAGTCAGTAATACTAGAGAAGCAGAGTTTCTCAGAAGTAAAGCTGGCAGAGGTTCACCTTCATCTGTAGAACCTAATTTAGGCAAATTGAGGAAAAGTCACTGTTTGTCAAAGTGAAATTGTGAAGACTGTTAAGATACTGCATACATATGATGCAGTATCAACTGCATTATCCTGCTAACACAACTCCTGCTTATTGAAAGCATCTACATAGACAGCATTCTAACGCTAAGCTAACCAAGTACATAAAGTTATGGTAAGCCTATGTGAATGCCAGCTCCAGCCCAGCAGTCAGACCCTGAACTTCAACAGGTAATAAAAGCGGTGATGGTTGCAGCCTCTGTTTCTACCTGTTCACGTTTCTCTAGTGAATCACTGTGCCGATCGCTCTTTGTGCTGATTTTTATCTTTGCTTAGTTTTGTCAGCTTTATGGTTATACGTAAATACCAAGAGAAGGTATTTGGAATAGGTTATTTTATATATGTAATAAGTTTATATTGTTAAAAGACAATATTTTTCAGGTCATCTTACACAAAAATATTAAACTAATAACAAATTACTTTCTCTTCAGACCAATTTAGTAACATTCTGCATTGCTTTTAACAAAAGTTGTCTATGTAATAGGTGTAGGTGTTTTGTTTTTGGGTAGCGATACCAAAACTGATCAAAACACAGAGGGGAAACAGCTCCAACATGCACAAACATTTGAACACAAAGCATGCAGTTTATTTGAGAATTTAATATCATTGATATTCAGTTTAATGATGTTGGGAACTCTCAAAGCAGAGCCAATAAAAAACAGTATTAACCAATAAGAGAAAAGAATCAATAACTCTTAACCATAATATAATCAAAATCGCTTAATTCCCATACGTACATGACATATGGTGAACTAATTATTCAAAGATTCTGCATAAATCTCTGGTCATGATCTTCTGGCCCTCAGGTGGCACTGCACTGAAACCAGCCATGATTCTGTCAGTGAAATCAGGGCACTGGCTTAAGAGCACTTCCAAAGATCACTGTCTTTAAAGACAATTTTCTGTCTCATTCACAAATGTAGGTTTCACGCAAAGAGGAAGCTGATCCATGCTCTAAAAACACTGCCATCTTCTCTGGGCAAAAGCTCGTTTAAATTTTTAACGTCTGAACCATGAAATAATTGCAGAAACTGAATTAAATTTTCTAACAAACTGCCTGACAAAAAAAACTAATTAAATAGAAATTTCCCTGTATAATGTTTAATTTGTATCATTTGTATTTGGCATATTTTTGCAATTTATTTCTTATTTCCGGAATATATATATAATTTATATATGACATATATAACAATGAAATATAATACACTTGGCTTTAAAGGTTTAAAATACTCTGAGGCAAAACTAAAAAAAACTTTTGTTGTCAGGCAAATTGAAATTTCTTTTTGAAAAATGTCGATGCCTTGTTGTCTTGACTAAACAAGAGAGGGACCCAACTTACCAGTGCTCAGTTTAAAGGGCACCCTTTCTGTGGTACAAGGGTGCATTACTACATATGGAACAGGCAGCTTGCAAAGCTGGAAAGTTAAAATTAATGTAATGATTTTATTGATACTTCAGCTGCTCTAGAAAATAGAGAAATAAAATATGCATATATCCATACTTTAAAATGTGTTTTAGCCTTTTTTTTAATCATATGTATGACAATATTCACAGCAAAGTGTGACAAAAGTCATTCGGGAATGGGTAAAAACTGAAGTATACCAGCAGGAGGTGGGCACAAACAGAACAGGTAGAAACATACTCTAGCATGTCCTGAACATGAGAGACACACAAGAACATTCTCCAGAGAAAAGTTATTGTGCTATTTTGTCCAGGATGACAGTTAAATCTGACTGTGCATGCCTGGTGTAATACTTGCTATCTTACAGATGAGGGATTGTAGTCTTCTAATCCTTCTACGAGATTAAGTTCTGTGCAGGAGATGGCACAGGCGATGCAGGTTGAAGGGAAGTATATTGAATGCTTTGGAGGTACAAAACTGTGCAAGAAAAGGGCCCACCTTGCTTGTCATGCATTCAGTCCTTTGCCTGACTGGAGGTGGGCCAGAGTCTTATGATTGTCCCTGATGATGTGCGACTGCGCTGAGCCTCCATTCGTCAAATGCCATCTTGACCTCTCTTGATCACGAACATCACAATTTTGCTCTGTTATGAGAGAACTGTTCCTAGCCCTGAGTCTGAGCTGTCGCTCTCCATGGTGAACTGTTTGCAGTTGTCTGGGTAGATCAGGACTGATACTGAGACAAACTCCTTTATAGGATGTCAATATTTGCTGTTCTGCTCATTTCCATTGGAACAGGACCTTGTGAGAAGTTAGACTGGTGAGAGCTAAGACTTTCTTAACGTCTCTGATAAAATAATGATTAAATATTTCCAAACAGGAATTGTTACAACTGTTTTTCTCATATTTGGACTTCACTAGGCTTTAGAGCCAAGTAGTAGTAGTAGTAGCTCCAGGCAGTAGATCAGTTGAGCAGCCTTATCTGGAGGCAGAGAAACAAGAAATTTGAGAGACACGAGCAATTCCTTCCCAGCTAGTTAATCTAGCATATAATCACTCAAACCATAAAAACGCACGTCAAAGAGCCTTTTCCTCCCAGCCAGTCTTTTCAGCTAGATCCAGAAATCCATCCAGAAATCCATTTCTGGATCTAAGTTGTTTTCTAAATGTTTGTTCATTGCCACATTTCTCTTTCCCTCTTCCCTCAGGACTTGAAGGGTTCTCTGTTTCTACAGAAACTGTGACTTTAGTGTCTTCAGCCTGCAGTTGTAGTGGTTGCTTATTATCCATACATTAAAGTGTTTTTGAATTTGACCTCTAAGTTGGTACATTTTCTTTATTCATATTTTTATTTTATGAAAATACAAAATAAAAAAAAAGTTTCAAGGCACCGTGGGGTGACCGTGGTTCAGGGGGTTGGGACGCTCATCCTGTAACCGGAAGGTTGCCGCTTCGATCCCCCAGCTCTCTGTCCTGGTCGTTGTGTCCTTGGGCAAGACACTTTACTCTACTGCCTACTGGTGTTGGCCAGAGGGGCCAACGGCGCTATATGGCAGCCTCCCTTCTGTCAGTCTGCCCCAGGGCAGCTGCAACTGTAGCTTGCCTCCACCAGTGTGTGAATGAATAGTGGAATTGTAAAGCGCTTTGGGTGCCTTGAAAAGCGCTATATAAATGCAATCCATTACCTGCAGAGATAAATTATGTTAAATTTAGAGTAAACATCAAGAAAGTATGTGTTTCCTGGTGTGTGGAAATGTCTTTCAGTAATCCAGAAATTTTCCAACCTGCACTAACTCACCTAGACATGAAATCACTTGCTTTGCTGTCACTGAAACATCTCAGACAACATGAAAAGACTTTCTTTTTCAGAAATCCTAATGCTCCTACTGAGATTTTCAAGTTGTCATAATATGAGGCAAAGTTGTTTTTTATTACCTCTAAAATGCTTGCTGGCAATCCAGATCGCTGCAGGTAACTATCATATGAAAGTGCCGGAAAATGAGTGATTTTACCTTGATATAAGTCCAGAAAAATGTTAAATATTATCACAAGAAAGGAGGCAGTTTTATCTGAAGTTAAAACAATTTCATGGGTAAACCATATGTCAGTACAGTGAATGCCTGTCCACTGTGGCAGATTGATTAAGCATGAACATTATTGTGTTTTGACAATAAAATTGACAGACTGCAAATCTGCAAATTCATTGAAGACATAGATAAATAAAGATAAGTCACCTTTTTATGCACAATATATATATATATATATATATATATATATATATATATATATATATATATATATATATATATATATATATATATAAACTTTGTA
>VUQR01012540.1:11899-33876 GCA_015108515.1 Hemichromis elongatus | reverse complement strand
CAGGGGACCCATATACGTTACGTCATACCTTAACTTCTGCCTGCTTTGCGAGTGGTTATTTTGCGCTCACAGACGGGACAGACGGTGCGCAGCTGCGCACCTAGTAATGTTTAAAAGATGCCGAAGCGCAAGTGCACCTTTTCAAATGAAGTGCAAATGAAATTTCCCGCATACCGTCCCGGTCGGCATAAATGGGAGGCGGAGTGCACCGTGTGCAGAGATGGCACATACGTTTGAGTCTAACAAAGATGCGGGTGATCTTGTTGCTCACATGGACACAGAAAAACATAAAAAGGCTGTGCGCGGCGAAAATTCATCTAAGTTAACTGAGTGGTGGTGGAACTGAGTTACCTTAGTTAACTAAGCTAGTTCTACTGAGTAAGTTAGTTTTTTTGCACTTGATGACTTTTAAAAGCCTAACTGAAATGTTTTATTTCAAGAGTCATTCATCACGCAGAGAAGGCATCATTTAAATTGTGGAAAAATGTTACATTTTTCTTTATACAAACAGTTTTATTAAAGTTCTTCATGACGAATCAAGTGTCCTCTTTTTTGGAAATCAAAATATGGTCACCCTAAAATATATGATCCTGATAAAATAAACACTAATACGGTCAACAGCAGAAAATACAGGCTTGAAATTATGACCATTAATTCAGGTTACACTTAGAGTCTTAATGCTAACAGCTTTATTCTGTCAGCGCGCAGGTGGGCTGTGATGATGGGAGGCTCTGAAAACCAAAACAAGAGAGAATCAATCGCCATCATAAGGAGGTGCTATGAGTGCATTTAGTGATGACACCCTGCTGTTGTGTCTGACGGGCAGCCACATGGTCATCATTGCATTATTTAACTTACATAACTTAAATAATGTATACATATATGATCCCAGTGTGCTGGTGAGCCTGGTCTGCATCGTTGTTTAGGTGGCTGGGATATGCCGGTACGGAGAACTTTGTGCTGTGACGAGATCACTGATATGATTTATTTCTCCTGCCGGTGGTTTTAATGTTGTGGCTTATCAGTGCAGACTCTCTGGCTGTAATCTCACCTGTTATTTGGTATGTTGGTAGCTGGAATATAGTTTTAAGCACAAAATTTATACATTCATATATTCATACCGAGAACACACCTTTTACTTTGTGGATGGAGGCTATATATGAGGGGAATGTGTATGAATAAAGCATGTTTAAAAGCTTGAAAGTGTCATCGGGTCTGCCGTGCTGTGTTACAAATATATATTCATTCTTAATTAGGTACATATTTCCTCCTCTGACATGATTCCCTTTTGATTAAAAAAACGTCTTTGTATGCACACAATCAGCCATGTCAGTCAGTTTCTGTAGAGAGAGAACAATATTTGGGTCCCATGAGGAAGACTCTGCTGAGATCCTGATAAACATACGGGCAGATTTTACAGGAAAAAGAAAGTGAGAGAACAGATGGATCCATACTGAGCCAAGCAGTAAAACCATATGTGTCAGAGGGTAAAAAGATCAGTTATTGATGGGAATATGAACCGACAAGTTTCTGATCAAAAATCTCCAACCTGGAAATTACGGCCCCGTCTTTCTCTTTATCGCCCTGTTGATGTCATTAAAATTTGATCAAACCGATTAAAACGCAGTCTCGCCATGCTCTCGCGCTCCTCTTTCTCAAATCAGAACACGTTTCCGGGACACACTAAGGCCACGATATCGTCACAGATCTGACATGTCCTAATTTGGTCACCGACACGTGTCCTAATTTGTCTGCTTGGTCATGGATGGAGGCTTTTAATGAAACAACCGCACGCTGACACAAAAGCAACCAGGAGAGCAACATGCATGCCAGCACACACAGCTACAGGGTTAGACAGATGAACCTTATAATCTCCAGAGTGAATGGTGCTCATTAAGCTGTCGCGTTAAAGTAACGAGTTTAGAATTAAACGGTTCTATCTGCAAACTGAGAGGCTTCGAGATATCATTAAGATTTATGGTTGTCACATCCTCAATATTAAAACTGTTTAATCAAAGAACGATATCACTCTTGGATTGTAAGATAATAGAGTCCTCAAGACATACATCTCTCCGTTTTTTAACTTTTGGCAAAACTGAAGACATTTTAATATTTTTGCTTTCACTTGAATCACCTTTAAGGTGTTCAGATTGTCGGGTGTGGAGGTTTATTAAGGCTACTTTGTCATACCTAATGACAATCAAAGACAAATGAAATTACAATAGGAACTTGCTAAGTTAAATAAAATGGCACATTATGTTCCCATTACCTTTGGGCATTTATAAGTATAAAGAACATATTTAGTGATGAGATCAAACTAAAGACTTTACAGAAATCCTGATATTAAAATCAAAGTTTGCTGCACAGAGAAAAGGAGTTTAGCTGAAATGCAAATGCTGATGTGTTTAATGAGAGTCTGAGCCTTTCAGTTGCTGCTGGAATAACAGTCTGCCAGGAGCCAAGGAGAAAAACAACCTCAAGTTTAGTGACGGCGCATTTACTCTTAATCTACGGAATGGAAGGAATTTTCTCAGCCTATAGAAGAGAAACTAAATATGCAAATTTGTAAAAAAAAAAAGAAAAAAAGAAAAAAAAGAACCGAATACAATAACTTTGCAGCAAAATGATCTCCATTTTATTCTAAAGTTGCTTTTTTGATTCTCTTCTGCATACAAATAAAGACTAAATCTGAACCCTTGACTCTTTCATGTTGTAGGAGGGATTGTGCTGGCGTGGTTTAGGTGCCCCTATTGTCTTAGAGTGATAGGTCGTTGTAAATGAACACAAAGTTACTCTAAATAATCAGGTCATCCTCTATTCCAGGATGACCAGGGCTCACTGGATGGTTTTTAAAGATGAAATGATGTTAATCACACGCTATGGCCTTCATACTCTTTAGATCCAATTTACCACCTTTGGGAGATTATGGACTAACATGGTAACACCATCACAACCCCAAAAGAAGGAATGGAATGTCTTTTGGAAGAACAGTATCCGTACCTGCAGTACCAAAGAGCTGGGGGATTAAAATAGTCCTGATGGCATGTGGTGGCCCTACACCACCAATTCTCATTCCTGAGTTAGAGCAAAATGCTAATGAGTGAGTTCAAGTATCTCAGAACTTTGTTCTTGAGTGTGAGTGGCAGATTATTATTCGGCTGTTGTGCAGGAATTCTAAGAGCCTGTTGACACTAAACAAGTTGAACCAGAAGCTTTCTATTTACCATTAAAGTCACCCCTTATCTACAGTCATTAGCTAAAAAATAAAATAAAATAAATGTTACAGATAAAAGCAGCCAAAATGAATTCCCTTGTGGGGTTGGTGGGCTCAGAAATAGGGTTAGGACCTCAGACATCTACTTTCTGTTTATATTAGCCAAGTTTCTTTGGGGTCCAAGAATGCTTATCCCCTTTTAGGTTTGCCCACTGGGCTTAAGAGCCCAGCGAAAAGTAGCTGGAAAGATTTTATATGTCATTTGCCTTGAGAGCACTTAGGGATATACCAAGGAAGTCGGTGGAGATAAGGATGTCTGGAATATCCTTCACAGCCTGCTACAGAATACATCTAGAAAAGGGATGAAATATGATGAGTTATGGCATCAGTGAGCCAAATCTGTCATGTCCTCCTCATTATATTCTAACATGCAGGGTTATTGTTGTAAAAGGCCTTCTTTACTCCATATCACAATGCTTTTCTAAACACAAAAAACAGTAAAGGATGCAAAACTAATCAGAAACTGAAAAATAAAGCAAAATAAAAGAGTTTTTACAGAAATGCAGATACACATTTAAAACAACGTCGGCCCAGAATGAAAGCATGTTGGTGGATTTGTCCTCTAATTTGCCACGCACATTTTGTTTTTTGGGATTTGCTAAAACATCTGATGCTGTCTCTCGTCTTCTTTGTGATGTCTTTGAAATAACTGATCACATATTCAGCAGTGCGCTCGGCATCTCGCTCTTGTTCCTGTCAAGTTTTAGCACTCTTACTGTAAGCCGAGAGTGATAAAGCATCAAAGCGTCTGCCAGAAGAATGTAATGTTGTTACTAACATTTTAACCCAGTTTAAGTCACATAGGCGGCAGAGGTGGAGTGGGATTTCTGTGTTGTGTGACTGTGCTGCTGTGGAAACACATTCAAAGTTTCCCCCCCAAATGTGGAGATAGAGAGAGTGGGAAAGACGTAACCATGGCAACAGATGTTGGGTCACTTAGTCAGTGAGAGGGCGACGAACTCCACTCCATTCCGAGTGTGTGTGTGTGTGTCTGTTGTGTGTGTGGAGAGAACTATATCTGTGTACGGACAGTGAGGGGGAGGTGTTCCAGAAAATAACAGAGGTGAAACACAGAGGCAACAGAAATCTGGGTGTGTGTGTGTGTGCACGTGTGTGTGTGTGCATGTGTGTGTGTGCGTGTAGGTGTGTGTGTGTAGAGTGTGATTTGACCTTGGCTGTGATTCCAGGGAAAGTTTGAGTCAAACTGGCAAACGGCCCACCAGCCAACGCATTATGCATATAAAAACACTCACACCTGAATCCCCCCCAATACACACACACACACACCCCTGCCTACAGGTATGACTTTGGTCGTCATGGTAACTGATCTGTGGACCCACAGAGCTGTGATTCAGTTTCGCAAACAAACACAACAGGATACAAACCCCACCCAGTCAAGTTCCATAAAAAGTCAGGCATGTCACATCACAGACCCAAACCTGAGGAAAGGATGTTAAAGTCCCAAAGTTAGATTTGGGTGACCATCAAAACCTGTTTCAGGTGCAAATAAATAATCCACACCTCATTAAGTCACTGATGTGGACCCAATCCAAAACTAAAAATGGGACCTACTTTCCCACAAAACGTCTGGAGCTTATAGAGAATTGTAAACTGAGAAAATATCCACTGAGGGGTTGTTTTGCAGATGAAAATACCATGTTGATACCAGAGGTCAGAAGAGAATGGCTAGACTGCTTTGAGCTGACAGAAAGGCAACAATAACTCAAATAACCATTTGATACAAACAAGGTATTGAGAAACCATCTCTGAAAGCACAACACGTCCAAGCTTGAAGCAGATGGGCTACATCAGCAGAAGGCCACACCAGGTGTAAGAACAGCAAGATGAGGCCACAGTTCACATGGCACAGCAAAATTGGACAACATTCTCTGCTGCAACATTCAGATGACAGAGTGACAATTTGGTAAAAAGAACTTGGTTGAATGGTTCATGCTGCTGCCGGTGGTGTCATGTTGGTACACTTAGCCTATCTAAACTGTCATAGGGCAAAAAAGCAGGGTATAAACTGGAGAGGTCGCCAGTCTATTACAGAGTTTTTTAACCAGGATATGTCCTTCAATGCACATATTAAATTAATATGTAAGACTGCATTCTTCCATTTGGTCGATATCTCTAAAATTAGAAATATCCTGTCTCAGATTGATGCTAAAAAACTAGTTCATGCATTTATTAATAATCAGGATGTCCTAAAAACTCCCTGAAAAGCCTGTGAGCTTGTAGAGAATATCTCTAGCTCAGTCGATATTAAATTGTCAGCCCCACCACATGGGGGCCGCCGTTTCAAATATGGCCTTCAATGGCCTGTTATTCCCTGCAGTGCACAGATGATCCACCAGAGGGCAGAAGACATTGTCGGGTGGTTCTGTTTTTTCAGGAAAGTGTTGATCATGTCAATGCAGTGGTTTTAAAAACTTTTATCAAATATGATACGAATTGTCTAATGAGGTTAAGAAATTACTGCACACTTAAGAATAACCTTTCTGCATTTGATACTAACTGGATTTCCACAAATTACTGTCCAACTGTGATTGTGTTCTTTGAAAAGGTTTTATGTTTGTTTTTTTGTTTGTAATGATTAAGCTGTCATGAAAAAGTTCAAAAACAGGCTTTTTCAGACCTACATTTACATACAAGTCTCTGGCTTCTAAAGCATTTCAGTTGTGCGGCTGCTTTAAAGCCATAATAGCTGCAGCATTAAGGCTTAAAAAAACATCCTGTGAGCTCGCTTGTTAGAGTCGATTTAAAAGTGTAAAGATACGCACTCTGACTTTGTTACATCAGAACGCTTCCTACCAGCTCGCTGGCGCTTGCTGAGGTTTTGAAACTCGACACACCTCTCTGCCGAGTAGACGTCAACTAAAGTGTTTTAAAAGTTTAGTTTTAAATCCCATGAAGCCTCATTACTGCAGAGACAGAAGGATCCACTCAGACCACCAATCAATACTCGAATCGATCAGCGTTTCCTCAGGTGAATCAGCGTCTGTGTTACTTACAGCACATCTTTGGGAAGATGCTGATCTTTTTCCATCTCCGTCTCCCCTGAATTGGTTTTGTCTCCTTTCTTTGCCTTGTTTCTTTAAAGTCTATTTTCCATCATTCGTTCAGCAGCTTTCCTTTGATTATAGCAGCAGGGTAGGAACGTGCACACACACACACACACACACACTAAAAGAGAAAGTAGTGCTCGCATATACACTAAAAAGTGTGCTGTGTATGTGTGTATGAGTGTGATTGTGTTACATAATGAGCCCTCATCTTGAAGTGACACTAAAATAGCTGCTTCAGCTTCACGCTCTGTCTTCTGTGTCTTTAAAAGCACCAATTAGAGACATTTAATCACTGCACTGGCTGTCCGGACGAGTCACACTCAGTTACACACAGAGGGGGAAAGAGAGGGATTTCATTTGTCCTCTGCGGTCTCTAGGAAAAAAATGTCCTGTGGGAGGGAAATGGGGGGAAAAAAGTTTCTCTTTAGAAACATTTTAAATATTTTTATCTGCAAGTTAAGCTGTCAAAAAGTAATTTAACTCTGATCATTTGTTGTCGCTGCGTTAACGTTTAAACAGAGATTGGACTCATCTCAGCTGATCAGACAACATTAATGCTCCCCACTCACTAGCCATCAATCCCAGAGTATTATCATTCCCAACGGGTAATATACCGATGATTTGTCACGCCTGTCTACGTGGAAGAGTTCCTTTTGCTTCACTCTACATCCTTATTAAACGCTGTCGGTTTGATTCCTATGTAAACCCCCTTGCAGCGGTAAGAGATGCTTTAAGCAGAGGTTTATTGTTTTCTTAAAGTGATTCAGGATCTGAAAGTGAGCAGAATTAACGTACATAATTTTTTGTTAGGTTTATTTTAATTTCACATGTAAAAAATATTTATAGATTGATTCTAATCCGCTCTCATTCTCAACACATAAAATAGTGATGATTCGTCACAATTGTCAGTATTTTTGTGTTGTGATGAGAACGTGTTGTCAATCTCTGTCTGCAGTTCCTTTAATGACCACTTGAGGCAGGCTTTAAAGGTAAATCAGTCTCCATAGACTCCCATGCTAAACCTCAACCAAGTATTTTACAGCCTTCTAGCAGCTTCTTAAGGTATCACCTTTATATGTAACATGTAAAATGCCAAAGTCAAGGTTTAAACATACCATCCAGGATATTTATTTTGCTTATACATTATGTTTACCAGCCACATCTTTGTCTTGGCTGATACCATGACAACATTAGCTTTTTCTTCTTCTCCTTTTAGCCACAAAGCAAAAATTCTAAACAAAGTGAAACAGTGATGGCGCTAGACAAAATGCTGTTGCTATCCATCACTTATTTGGATTTTTCTGTAACCTGAGAAATATATATACAAAGATTGAGCTTTTTGAGATACCCTAAGACAGGGAATAAACGTGAAGGAGCAGTCAGACGTCCCTACAAAGAGCCAGATGAGATAGGTTTTCTCTGCATAATGGATGCAAAACTTTTAGTTTAGCTTGAAAACTGACAGCACAATTCAATCCATCCTTTAAAAAAACACACACTGCTGTGCAAAGGCTTTAGGCACTGACAGCTTTAAGGCATCTTCGCCTAGAAGAACCAGCTCTTCAAGGTACTCAGCAGGTAAATTGCTCCAAGCATCTTGGGGAACTTTCCACAATTCTGTAGATTTCATCTTTCTCTCTTTCGTTTTTTGCTAACGCAACGCCAGATTGACTCTATGATGTTGACATCAGGGCTCTGTGGGGGTTGTGGCAGAGCTCCTTCTTCTTCCTGTGGTTCACAAAAGGTAGTTTATGACTCTGGCTGAATGTTTAGGGTGATCAGATGCTTGTATGATGGTACTGATTGACTATCAGGACTTTAAAACATAAAAAGTTTAAGACTTTTATCCAGTCAGATACTGTTAGCATGATTTCTGCATTATTGAGCCTTAACTGTGTTCAAGCAAATGGAGCCCAATTTTTAAACTGAAAATCACATATAACACAAATTTAATCCCAAGAAAACTGCTCAAGTCTCAGAGGTTGGTTAACAAGCCTGAGCTTAGTCACATCAAATCTGACTCTCTCTCGTTCCTCCTGTCTACTTAACTCAGTGTAACTTGCCCAGAAAGTACAGTGATTAAATGTCTCTAATTGGTGCTTTAAAGACACAGTGAGTGAGTGTGTGTTGGATAATGAGCTCTGTCCTCATGTTCAAGTGACACTAATAGCTACACACTCACACAATAGATGTAGATCATGCACGTCTTGAGGTTTTAAGCTTTCTTTGTGAGAGAAACTGACAGCTTAAAAAAATAGAAATCATTTACACCTCTGAAATACATCAGTCAAGGTCGAGAATTGACTACAGGCCAGAGAGAGAAGCGGTTCAACCTGAAACAAGCTGCTCAGATGCAGCTTGGAAAGTTTAAGTCTTACATGAGTGTGACAGGATGACGGACCTGACCACACAGTTCCCACTTTACGACACATTTTATTTTGTTGTTGTTTCTTCCAACAATCAGTCGCAGCTTTTCAGCTGCCACCCACACACACACAACAACACTAAGGTCCCAGCACATCCTTTATAGGGTAGTCGAGATTAGCTGATGTAGCTCCGGTGTGTCTCAGCCTCCCCTGACACCACCCCGAACCCGCTGCTCCACCCCTCCTCTGCAGCCGGGCCACAAGCTACACCCCGGCACAACGAGGATTACTTCCAACAGCTCCAGCCTGGACTTTCATGAGGAGCACATCATGTCTTTTGTTCTGATATTTTATAGCTCACCCTTTAACACACTAAAGCATAAACTGACTCATTGGCCCACCACAGGGCTTGTTTTAAGTGTTGTGTTTTGCTTCATCTAGGTATGAAATGGCTGTTTGTTCGGGTTAAAGTGGGTCGGAGGTTTCCAGTGTGACTTGCTTTTGTGGGGCTATGAGAGTGTAGAGCTGGTCCAGTCATCATATGCTTTTAGTTGTTAAACTTTAACTGCTGAAGGATTGCAAAAGAAGAATATAAACCACCAACTTCCTACCAACAGCTGTTATTTGGTCCATAGATGCCTGAAGTCCAAGAAAGTCACCCTCTTACACATTTGCCTAACGGGGGGAAGATCCGCTGTTTGATCCTGAGAGGAGACACGGATCCCTTCAAAAAGGACATCCAGCCTAAATATTCTTCCAAGTCAAACATGCCGAGTTAGCAGCTGTGGTGACCCCCTGGGAATGGGGAAGGTAGCTGAAAGTATTTTTTTGTGATTTATTTATTTATATTATCAATAAATGAAGGCTACTCTTCCTGGTCGTTTGTAGCATTGCAGTTGACCGCAGTTGTGGTGACATTTTCTACGTCATTATAATAATTATTAATAATTTATAAGTAGGTGGAAAAATAAATTTACATTGTAATATCAAATCGGATAAATTGAAACAGAGTTTATTTACAGAGGAATTAGACCCTTAGATACACGCTGTATTATAAAGCATTGTCACAATGCTAAAATAAAAGTGTAAAAGCGTAAAGGCATCTTTTGGTGATGGTTATATGAGCGTCCATAATTCTAAGAGTAAATATATGAAATTAATGGAGAGAGAGAGACAGTAAAGCTGCACAATGGTGTGGTGGTTAGCACTGCTGAAGCAAGAAGAGCAAGAAGGTTAGCGGTTTGAATGCACCACCTGGCCGAGGCGTTTCTGTGTGGAGTTTGAATCTTTTCATGGGTTCTCTCTGGGTAATCAGGCATCATCCCACTGTCACTTGGAGCTGTGTGTCAGGCAGGAAGGAGGTGGACCCAAATGCAGAACTCAAACACAAAAGATAAACTTAAGCAGCTTTATTGCTGGAAAAAACAGAGGCTCAAAAAACCAAACTAAACTTAGAATAAACAGAAACGAGGAGCTAACACTGGAAACTGATGGGGTGGTACGACGGGACAAAGGGCAAGGGAAAACACAGGGCTTCAAAATACAGAGGAGTAATGAGGGAATGGGAAATGGGAGGGAACACAGCTGGAGCAAAGCTAGATACACTGACATAAGACATGGGACTGTCAAAGTAAAAACAGGAACTAACACGAACATCAACCCAGAAACACAAGACACTACACAAGGAACACAAGGAAGGCACAGAGGAAAAAAGGCTAGAAAATCACAGAGCTGCATAAGAATAACTAAGAAACATGAAATACACAAGCCACAACCATGACAAAGAATCAAAACGAAGATTAAACAAAACCTAACCACGGAGTCACCTGACTCCAGACCCTGACACTCACACGCCAAAGACATGCAGTTAGTGGGGTTAAATGTTTATTTTAAATTGCCTGTAGGTGTGAATGCAAATGGTTGTCTGTCTCTGTGTTAACAGACTGGTGACCAGGCCGTAACACGCCTTTCACCATATGTTATCTGGAAAAGGCCCTGGCCTCCACGTGACCCTGATAGGGATAAGCAGAAGAGGATGGATGGATGGAAAGACTTGATCATCACAGTATAACTCAAAGCCAGTTAAACATTAATCTGACCGGTTAGGAAAGTGACAACAGGTTCACCGAGGATGCGACAACAATGCAACCTCCAAAGAGGGAATGGTTTAGCAGGTGAAGGCCACAGACCATTGCTCTCCTCTGTGAAATCAATTCACCTCAGTATCTCCTCAGGATCTCAGACATGCAGTCTCATCTGTGACTGTCATCCTCTAGCTGTTTGGAAATAATCCCTTTAAACTCTTGCTTAGAGGTCCAGGATGGCTGGGCTCTGCTTTGCTCACTGCTGGAAATAAATTCCTCACCTCTGGCTGTTTCCCAAACTGCTTTGAAACAGAGACAGTGTCCTAAAGAGACCCAGCGCTCATCCATCCTGTCCTTTGAACCACAGACTGGGCTCCAAATTACCTTTCAGTAGCGAGGTCATGGAAAGAAATTGTAGCTAAAAGACTTTAGAGGAGGATAACAGTGATAACATCTTCATTCATTTTCCATCTTTTTTGTGCCTGCAGTACAAAGTCAACAGAGAGAATTTATTCTTAGCATCTTTAAAGGACAAAAACGCAGCACGGGGAGCTGATAAGTGGAGAAGAAAGGTTTCCAATCAGCATGTAGACTCCAGAAAACCTCCATTATTTTTATAATTAAGATGAAACAAGTAATGGCTTGAACATTTCACTTGTTCTTAGTGCAAAACTGACATTTTCTAACCAGTTAGCATTTAAGTCCTTTGTAGGCCATAGTATTCAGGTGTGATTATAGTTTGGTTGCATTTTAGCCAAGAAACAGTTGAAGAAACTAGAAGAGTTTGCATTAAAAATGTAATCTTACATGCATTTTGATTTTACAGTGAAAGACAAAGAAATCTGTAAAACCATAACTCATACAGATCCTGCTTTTAATCCCAACACTGACTTAACTGGTTTGAACTTGGATATTTTGCCATATTCATCAGTTCATCAGGGAAAAGGCCAAGATGTGCAGTCAAAGGAACAACGTGTTGCACCATGGGAAGAGCAGATGTTGCGTCACAACCAAACAGTAGCAAAGTTTTAATTGCTTGCAGTAAGATGTACTATTTTTCTTAGAGTACGTAGTCCCCATATGAGTACTACTAATAGAGTAAAAAACATTTTCAGGGCTCTCTGGACTTTAAGGATCATGGGACTGCTGCTTGTTCAGATTAAAAGTAGTAAATATTTAAACATATTACTGCTTCTGTGTTGAATCTGCTATTTCATAACTGCAATCCCTTCTGAAACCCTAAACCCTAAACTACACACTGCTGCAGATGCAGGCCTCACAGGTATGAATGTTGGCGGCCATGTGCAAAGGCTACATCCTGGGCTCTACAAAGATTCACAGTACAAGCATAATTCAGGCATAAGAAATAAATTCTGAGTTTTCAATATTTGCCAAACGGGCCCCGGTGAGTCTCAGACAACTTTAGTGATGCAAATGTGGCTTTGAGAGAAAAAGATCCCTCACTCCTTTCCCCCCCCAGTACTGGTGGTGTTATTTCCCCAGCCTATGCTCTTTATTTGATTTCAACACTGAAATATTCCATGCAATAATACTATACGTTTATGATTGCACCATTCATCAAATGGATATCCTTCAGATGTCCAGGCTGGGAATCATTCAGCATACATTTCTCCAGACTTGAGCCCGATAAATTCAACATCTTTTGGACGCACTGGGATTTCATCAGAAACTTGAAATGTGTGTTTTTCTAAGCTAGACAATGTACTGCAGGGTAAAATAGGTTCACTTTCTTTTTGTACTGTGAGGAAACTTTGTAAAGTCTGCATTCTGCAAAAAACTGTCTTCTTCACTTTATTGAATATTAATGCTAAATTCTTTCAAACAGCTCTGAATGAGGCGGATGGCTGGAAAAGACTCCGGCTCTCATCCTCACTGAGGCAGCAGGCAGACAGCTGACTGGCCTGCAGCTCTGCACACGCGTGTGTGTGTTTTAATATGTGTGCTCGTGATCATGTGAGCGTTTCAGTCTAGTCCATCTGCTGTTGTGTGTCACCCCGAGGCGACGGCATGAGAAAAAGAGCCAGAGACAAAGAGGAAGAAAACGAAAGACGGGAAGAAAAGATGAAAAGATACACAAGTGGAGGAATGTAGGTGTGTGTTTGTGTGTTTCAGCGCGTGTGCTGGACCTCAGGCGGTGCTGTCTCTCTGTGGATCCCAGATGGAGCCAGAACTCAACAGAGCACATTAGTCCACTTGGCGTGTTCACACACACGCTCAGACACACTCAGATATTCAGTGTAATTCTCCTGACAGTCGGATCACCTGAGCCTCTGCTCACTCTGCTGCTGCAAGATTTCTGCTCCGCTGGAACAGTCAAATAAATTCCTACGGAAGCCCGGAGAGGCCCCTTATCGCTTCTTTAGTTATCTCGACTTCACGATTGAAAAGAACGAGAGGAAAAACTAACTCCCAGGGTGGGACTGGGTTCGGTCTGAAAGCGAAAGAGCTCAAGTATCTCTGGGCTTCGTTTGCAAGGAACAAGAAAGTGAAGTGGAGGAAGTGAAGAAATAGAGGACGGGACCAAATAAAAAGGTATAGGTGTGTAAATTTTACACCTCAGGCTGACTTGGATATTTAAACTTGACTTAATAATAAAATATCTAATCTAAAGCCTCTCTTCATTCTTCCAGTGCATCTTTTGACAAATAAAATCACCTCAAATTTCTGCTTCTTTGCCTTTTTGTAGTGAAGTGATGGACTTGTTGCAGACAGGCAGGAAAGCCACACTGTAAATCAGTAAAGACTACGAGGCCAGAAGTCAACTTTAGCCAATAAACCAGATTTCCATCCTCAACAGGCACAAAAGGGGTCATTTGTTTTAATTTACATCACACCGTTTCACAAAAACAATCGCTTCAGGCCTTAAAACTGTAAAGTAAACACTTAATTCAGACAATCCCTGTGAACAGCACTTGGAAACAGTGGGGAGGAAGAAATTCCTTTTAACAGCAAGAGATCTACAGCAGAACCAGGCTTAGGCAGCGGCACAGCAGCACTGATTTGACTGATTGAGAGTTTCCCTCTGAACCATTCTTTGAGGAACAATAAGATGAAAGAGAGATGTGATTGTTTGGGGAAATACTTGATAGAAAACGATGTTTCATAGTCTCGTGGTTCAAGTTTAAATGCTTAGACCACTAGATACTCTGGGAGCCAACCCAACAACTTCATTCACTTAAATTAACAATCTAGAAGTTAA
Organism: Hemichromis elongatus; assembly: GCA_015108515.1. Taxonomy (NCBI): domain Eukaryota; kingdom Metazoa; phylum Chordata; class Actinopteri; order Cichliformes; family Cichlidae; genus Hemichromis; species Hemichromis elongatus. Next base: position 19,864 of record VUQR01012540.1, on the reverse strand, counting down.
AAAGAGAGAAACTTTACTTAGATTGATTACTTTAGTGTGTCATGCTTTTCCTTTTTTGGTGTTTGGTTTTCCAATCACACCTGCATCATTACCTAATCAGCCACAGTACTTAAGGAGAGCTTTCCTTCCATTCATTGCCAGATAGTTCTGCTTGCTTTGGCTGTTGGGCTCCAAAGTTTAAATGATCACAATAATTTCCTGGTTGTGACTTACATTCTCGGCTTCTCTCCTAGGAGGCTCATGGTGTGGTCTTTCTTAGTTTACTGGAACTTTGTCTCCTGGATAACTTCAGTTTGGACCGGGAACTCTGTAATTTACCCTTCCAGCTTCACTGAAAGATTGCAAGCTGCCTGCTCCTCTGAGTCAAAATTTTCTGTTAAGCTAACTTTGGTATTTAACCCTGAGATTGTAAATAAAACCTTTGAACTTTTGTGAGACTGAGTCTGCCGGGGGTCTTTCTGTTGGTCAGCAAGCATCACATAATAGAAGATTCTGTGGAATGAAATGCAGGCAGAGTGGATTTCACAGTTAATCTTAACTTGAACTGTGAACATTATTTTACTGTTAAATGTAAACAATAAAACTACAATTCATCTTTAGGTCTTTGGACCGAGCATCCACCCACACAGATGCAGGGAGAACATGCAAACTCCACACAGCTGAATGTGTCAGGCCAGAGGATTCGAACCCAGGATCTTGTTGCTATGAAGCAATTATCCGTGTTGTCCAAAGACATTTATGGTTGGTCAACTGGTGTTTCCAAACTGGTCATGGGTGTAAATGTCAGCATCTATCTGATGACAGTGTACCGCTCCCCTCATCCTATGACAGCTGGGATAGGCTCCAGCCACTTCTCCACCCTGAACAGAACAAGCAGAAGTGGATCGATGGATGGTTGGATGGGTGGAATAAAAGGTTTGTGGCTTGAGAAACAACATCTGATCTGCTTAGCTTCCTAAAACCTGAATTTGCAGCTGTTGTTGCATCTGTGTGTTGACCTCAAGCAGAGCACTAGCTCTGCTTGAGGTCAATGTCGTAACTTAAAATTCAGACATGACGCAACCAAAAGTTTTCCCTGAGCAGGTGTAACTTAGTCCTTACTTAGAGCTGGAGGCCATATTTGAAGTGAGTTGTATGGCTTCAGGAGCTTCTTGTGATTTTAAAATCTTTCCTGGAAGTGCATTACTTTCTGCAGGATATCTGGTATTCCTCACCATTTATAAAATAGTACCTTAATGCACCAGTGGAACCATAGCCAGGCACATTTACTCAAGTCCAGGTTTTTTGTAGTAAAATCAATGCACTGGAAGAAGATCTATTTATTTAACAAGTATACGGTACAGATGATAAAAAAAAACCAAAAAAAACCCATTACAAGCATGTAAAATATAAAGTATGTCTCAAGTTAACTATGGGGTCTGTTGGGAACTTTGTCTATTGTTGGTACTTGCCATGTTTGACAAGTAATAATCAGCAGTTTGGCCAAAAAGGTCTTAGTAAATGCCATTATTTTATAAAAGAAAAGAAAAACTTTGAAAAAGCAAGAAAGATTCTTTTACTTTTACTCTGTCTCAAATTCCGTAATTCAGCATTTATTTTTGCTATTATTGTGCATAAACTGCACTGTCAAGAACAGCTCCATGAGGTGAGAGGAATTCCGATGGTATATTTATAAGGATAAAACAAAAAATCACGCCCACAGGTCTGACAACTGGTAAATATTTGTGAAATGCAGCAGCTAATGGTCTAAAGTGCAATTCAATATTTTGGTATCACATTTATGTCAGTTTGAGCAGGTAAACAGAGTGAAGGATTATGGACATGCAACCTACACACACACACACCTGTGTGCAGTACAGGAGTGTCAGCAGAGTGCATCATAAAGATGAGGACCACAAAAAAAACTAAAGATAAAATAATAAAAAAAAAGAGTAGCACAGATAACAATACAGACTTTTTTCTTAAGAAGATATTATTACTTTGGTCTTCTCCAGAGCAGAAACTCAGCTAACTGACCAACAAAACAAAAGTACAAGCAAGAGTAGTAAATGGATAGCCTTTATAGTTCAATAGATGGAATTTACCAACATTAGCATTTTATACAAGCGGAAAGATAAAAATCAATCCTAGAACTCAGATATATTCTGTAACGTAGCTCCGAGGAACTAATCATGGACACGATACTACAAAAATATATTGTAGCAATAATACTGATAAATGCAACTGTGAGTAAACTAAAGCATCTTCTATAACAATTTCCAGCTGGATGATTGCAAGAGTGTCAGGACTTTGTGAAGCAACTATGCTTGAATTGTATTGGTTTTACACAGCTGGATTAAAATCAGTGCTGATATTACCAATAATGTTACATCTTTAGTTTCATTTCCCAGTTATGTCGCTCACCACAACTTGCAAAATACTTGGAGCACTGGTTTGTTTGTTTTTTACTTTAAATGTCTAGTGATCACATTTTCTTCTTCTACACCTACTTTAAAGTAAAAACAGGAAATGGTTCATATTTTAGTGATGTCTGGTTTGTGCATAAAACTGCTACCAACAGTGGACTGTATTAAAGTGATGCCATTAATTTGTGGGAACTTCCAGGAAATGCAAGGATGATTCCTGATATTCATCTTTAGCTAAAACCACTGACTAATCTAATCAAAACCCAACAGCTCTGAGTTCCACAATGTCCATATACATCATATCCAGAATATATCAAGATAGAAAAGACACTGTTTCATTTAATTATCATCCAACAGATACATTAAGCACTTTTTTAGTTGTAGATGTTGGGATATGTGAAACAGAAGAAGAGCTGGACAGACACATTGACATCTTAATGCTCATCCCTAACAGGACAAAAAGCTAAAATTATTCCTGCTATTACTCTGTTTTTATGGCCCGTCATCTGTCTGTGCAGAGCAGTTTTCCCTCTGTCCCTTTAAATTTGTATCTCAGCTCATCATTTCTCTCTCGCTCTCTCAGGGGAGCTTGATGCCCTGCATGACAACAGATGGAGCCCTGAGGCTTTGGGACCATGCACACACACAGACACACACACACACACAGAAAGAGAGAAAGATGGCAACAGTAGGACGGGGTTAGAGGCAAGCTGTGGTAAAAACTGATGTCAACATCAGTATGAATGGACACAGTCCATGATTACGTGCATATATGTAGATGAACGGGGGAATGGACACAAAACTAATTTATAATGGAAGACTGCATTCAGTTGCTGCTGACACATACGCATTCTCTCCCTCTCACACACATTCACACACACACAAACACACACTTTCATCCACATACAGGAAATATCTGACTCAATTTAAAACAGAAAGTTAAATCAAAGAGGAATTCACACAGGCTTTGGTCTCTTTGCACTTGTGTATTTACCACATTTGACACTTGAGTTTGGATCTAATTTGAGTTTCAAAACTTCAAAACAGTGAACTGGGAGGACATCTGGGGATTTCTGGACTACTGTTTGGCACAGTAACACAACAGCCCTCGGGTGACTCTCCATCCGTATGAGAGTCTGGCTGTTGTTCAGGATCACAGTGGCAGCACGCTAACCGGCTCAAACATCTTTTCCCCATCAACTTATATCCTGCACAACTAAGCATGATGGGAAATGTGGGTTTACCGTGGAGTTCTAGCTGAGATTCACCAATAAAATGAGAGCTAAAGCTATCAGCACAACATTCAGCTGTCATTCGTGCCCTCCACTGCTATGCCTGCACTTTTCTCATGCAACACTTGTTTAAGATAAGTTTTTAAAAATTCACAGTGTCTCGAACAGAGATGTGAGAGAAAACTTCAGAAAATAATCACTCTCGGGCTAAAATTCCAGTGTGGATGTAGCTTAAATCTAAATCGCACCCATAATGCTCCTGGCTGGTACGGCAATTGAAGTCAAGTCTTGTGAATGTTTCTGTTAAGTGCACAATCACTGTTTTAGAAATACTAGTCCTTATTTAAATTTATTAGCTAGATAAGTAAGCATATAGCATACATAGCATACAGTATCTATTGCATGACGTGTACTAATGGGAGTACCCAAATTAAGACACACTGTATGAGACTTTATGCCCACAGGATAATTATTTCTGTACATGGTATTCCATGAGATAATTACTTAACTTCCAAGTTAAATTACAATTTTTCTTACAAGATCTCTGGTGCATCTTTTACTGTCATCATGCTGCAGTCACTGCTAGCCCGGAGGTCTAACGCTTCACCCATAGACTGCATCTTCCTTGGTTCTGACAGGGGAGCCTTTGTTTCACGTCACTCTAAATCTATCCTTCCCTTCGTTAAATGTCTTCGGTGTATTGTTGAATCCCTGTAAAAGCAATACGCCTTCAATATACATTAACCCATGCAAGTGCAAGTATCTGGAGTTTACTTGTAATATTTACCAGCAAATACATAATTATTCACATACTACAAAGCACATGATGCAGACTTTCTGCCTGTTGTGTTTTACATGCTACTCTTCCTTACTCCTCATTATCTTCTACAGTTAGTTTCAATTACACCATTACTGTCGAAAATCTCTATTCTGTTACATTTTATAAAAGATAAGACAGATTTGGGAGGCCAATAAAACTTGTTCCTCACAAGCTGACATAAAATAGATTCAAGCTTTTAACCTGACACTTTTGTGCAACCAGGTCTGGGCCACAGGATGTGACATCACCTTTAACTCAGCATGGGGCAGCTTGTTAATGCTGCTAATATCAATGTAAAGGTCAGAGAGGGTGGAATTAAATGTCAGGCCTAATTTGAGCCGATGAAAACAAACAGGAAGCTTTGACTGAAAGTGAATTTCTAATGTGATAGATGAATGTAGACAGCAAGAAAGTGTCTGACATATACAATATGGAGCCTCAGTGATCACATTAGCTTGTTTGGCTGAAGAGAGGAAAAAAGAAATGTACCGCTGTAACAAAGCTAATTGATTCTGGCAGGTCAGAAGAATAAAACACAAACAATTATAAAGACACGAGAAGAAAAGAAGAAGGAGGATGTGATGAAATTTGACTGTTCTGAGAGGATTCATTAATCTGGACAGGAAGGAGCATACATAGCAAATATGGCTGTACAGTGTGGATGTACATTGGAGCAGAAAGGCTGAAGGTTTTATAGGAGGAAAACCCAGGAAGCACAGACGAAAAAAGATCTTACTGCTATAAATTGACTGATTCAGTCAGCTCATTTTTCTGGAAAAGCAGAGGAAGAAATACTAGCTAGCATTCAAATGGCAAGCAAAAATATTCAAATGTGTTGACATGACACTTGAAACACTTAAAAGTGGCATGCTTTGATTAAAAACAAGCTTCCAAGTCAATTATGCAAAGCACGACAGCTGTCTTCACTCTAAAGAAGAAAACTTTATTTTGGTATGAGCTTAGAATTACTTTGACTTTAGGAGTTGTTTTTTGGATTTGCTGTTAAAATGATTGGTGAGTGAAAGAGCAGTACAGTGGTGTGCACTCACACATTTGGTTGTTTGCTGTGGTATCTCTGTCGGTATAGGTCCTAGGACAAGCGCCACTGTCTAACCTTCATATTAGTTATTTCCTGTTTTTTTAATTTTCATTTCATTAATGCTTTTCATAAAATTTTACAGAGTAAAAAGAGTGATGTCTTTCCCTTTTCCTTTGTCAAATTGTCTGTTATTCTTATTAGTGTGTATGTTCCTCTCCTCATTCTGACACCCACAGCTCTAATTGGATATGATTTTAATAAAACAGATGATGTGTAGATCCAAATATGAGAGTTGAGTAATTGCTCTTAGGTTCTGCATGAGACTGTGGGAATGTGAATTTATATTAAATCTAAGCTTTGTCCACATTTTCCGTAGAGTACGACTCGCAGTTGTAATTACTGCTTTAAAGATGAGCAAAAGGAAGACTTCAAGGAACTGCACAAACTCTATTCATCAACATCTATCATCCATAATAATTTAAAATACACTATATTCATGAAAGTATTCAAGCTAGAAGTTCAACATCAAATTGAATGTTCCTTTCACAGACAAATTCAAATTCAACAATTTGGAAGAGCTCTTCCAACGTAGCATCATGCACCAAAGGTTTACCCAACTACTACATTAGTAAAACGAACTGCATTGAGTGGCCATATCACACTGCCAACAAAGTTCAAACAACAGGTCAGATGGAAGCATTAAGACAAAAAAGGTACTTCAATGGCTGAAAATTACCAAAAGCCAGTGACAGATTACAGACACCAGGAGGCAGGGATAACAAGGCCCAGGTGATCTGAATCAAAACAGTCAGGACTGGAAACAGAACAAAAAGGGTAAAAAAAAAAAAAAAAAAAAAAGAAAGGAAAAAAAAAAAAAAAGGAAAAAAAAAAAAAAAAAGCAAAGCAGAAAGCCACATAAAGAACAAACCTTCAAAATAACACAATGAAAAATAAAGAATAAAAGTGCAGACAGACAGGAAGACACAGACAGGACGTGGAAAAGAAAGTCAGTCAGTAACATAACGGCAAAGTAAAATCAAGCACAACATGAACCATGAATCAAACCATATTGTCAAAATAAAGATCAAAGCTTCATGTTATCCTTTAACTGAGTATTTTATTTATCAAAGTTTGCTGAAACATCAATCCATCGTAAAGGAAAAGCGCTCAGGAGAGAGTTTGATAGGATATTTAGTCAGATAATGCCACATGACTGGTGATAGTGGACACATGTATATCATTAGTTCCTTGCACTCAAAGTAAACTGCCTTTGCATTCTAGCTGATTTTGATTGATTCAAAATAATAGACTCAAAATAGTTGAAATGTGCAACTCCCTGGTTATTCCTATTATCCTATTTATTTATCGCTATTATATACTCTGTAGTTATATATGTGTATATATGGTATACTTCTATTTCTACTTACATTCTTTTGCAACGTCTGTCAGTGCTGTGCTACTGGGAACAAAATTTCCCAGAGGAACCCACCCGAGGGATTAAGTTTTATCTTATCTCTCTGATTGGACTGTTTTTTCTTATTCACACAGACATAAAGTCTTTATTTTAATATGCCATTTATAGCATCAGGGTTTGACAACCCTGGGGCAGGTGTGTGTGAGGGTTGGAAACACAGGTAACTAAAGTGACACTATCATATCTGAGACAGCCGTGTCAGAAAAGGTATCAGAAGAAACATGTCAATTTCATAGCTAGACTTTTTTCGGAGCAAGTGGTGAGCAAGTGATGAATTTCCAGCTAATTCTAGAAAGCACACATATATTTACTTCCAAGTCTTTATAATCAAAATATTGTGTTAGTATTTATTGTTTTTACCAAGACTATAGATCAATGCAGAGGCATTTATGAGAACCACAGTGATTAATATGGTCTCTGTTACCCTTCAGTCATTACATCTTTTTGGAATAAAAAAAATCCATATATTAACTGAATTATGACAGACAATCTCAAATGCAGCACAGCACCACTGGCTCCCACCACTTTCTTGTGAAAAAGTTAAAAATATTTTAAAGACAAACACTGTTTTGGTGCTCGCTTCACTTAATCCATAATGTCTGAGTGAAATTTAAATCAGATTTAGAGTAAATTCCTTCTGAATGCAAATTGCAGGATTCTACTGTGCCCACAGATGAGACGTCTTATACACCACTGGAGAGCCTCCAGAGCTTTTCTGAATGCCGGGCTGGATACTGAGGAGTTCTGTCATGCAAAACAAACTGGACTGGAGGTCACATGTTTGGCTGCCATCTCACTGTGTGTTTCTGCTTCTATCTACCACTATCTGCATCTGGAACAAACTCATGGTTATTTAGTTTGCACTTGAGATGCAACATCTCTTTTCAGAACTTTCACATAACATTGAAACCTGAGATTTTCTTCACATTTCTAGGAACTAGTTATTGTTTACGTTACTTTTAATCATTTCATTATATTTTACAACCTCACAAATC
>VUQR01012540.1:0-11879 GCA_015108515.1 Hemichromis elongatus | reverse complement strand
CAACACCCCAAAACCCCCCCCCCCCCCCCCAAAAAAAACAAAAAAACAAAAAACAGACAAAGTGGCAGTGAGGAATTTAAAATTCAAACGTATCGATTTCTTTCATTTATTGCCCCTCTGAGCTGATACTTTATCTCCTCTCAGCATTTGAAAAATGGTTCGACAACACCTTCATTTTCATCTTTTAATAACGCAAGCTGTCACACATATGTCTTTGACTTTTGCTGCCACCTCCACTTTTACAGTTCTTCAACTAAAGGTCCAATTTGAATTCGATTAAGTTCCTCATATACAGCAATTATGACCACACTAGGAGTTAAAGTGGGCTGCAACGACTTGGAATGATGTTCCAACACCTTCAATTAATGAGCAATTTAATCTGATAGGCAGATTAATGCATGATACTGCCAAGCCAGTTAATTTTTTCATGTGTTGAAGCCTGGCATTACCTCCAGATGATGGCATGGTGGGAGGTGCACTAAATTATTTTAAAAAGGTGTGGACAGGCCAACAAATATAATTTAGTATCGTATAGTTTTGTAGGTTTTTCTACTCGATCTAAACCTAATGTGTTGCTTTATATTTAGCAAACACCTCAAAACATGAGGTACACTAATTTTGTGTGATTAAAAGTTTGATGAATACGCAGGTTTAGTAGTGTTCATTGCAGACTAAACTCGATGATTTGAAGTATTGTGGTAAGGAGTGCGGTAATCCACTATGCTAGACTGGTGCAGAGCAGGTTGTGGTGTTCATGGTCAGTGTTAAGCTACATCAAAGGATAGCAGACATCAAGTGGAGATGTTTTATCTTAATTTCAGGAGCAGGACCACACCTCATCAATGCTTCTTCTGCTGTTCAGTCTATATATGCCCTCTTCATTAATACATGCTGTTCTCATTTTCATGCCCACCCTCATTTCTTTTCTTTTGCTTTTCTTTTGTAAACAACCACGGCAGACCCGACGACATATTTATACTTTACAGCATCTTTATTAGCATTCACGGTTGCTATACGCACATAAAGAGGTGCAGCTCTCCCGCTGCCAGCTCAACACAACCCACAACAACAATCTCACAGGACCCGGTGCAAATACTTAGTGAATTTATCTTTAAACTGATGATGCAATTAGATTTACTCACAGAATTCAACCTCTAAAGAGTTTTACACACTGGATGCATAAAGTTTGTGTGACTATTTTGTGCATTAAAAATGCACAAGTTTACATCGACCTGTAGCTCATGCTCTAGCACTGAATATGCAATGATATAGAAATAGTTAAATAATATGTGTTTGCCTCTGAAACACAGCTAGAGGCTGCTCTGGATTAATCGGATCTCTGAAATGATCTGTTTGCCTACTCAGATGTGGTACCAACTGCCAATACAGCTTCAACTCAGGGATTAAACCATGAAATACTCCCTCCTGCTGTCTGCTGCTGAATGAAACCAGAATCTCAGTTTCTTAGTCTCAGGTTGCAAAAACGCAACATGTGTGTATATACCTACAAAAAAAAAAAATCCTGAACGTTGTGTTGTTTTCCCCCAACACACCCAGTGTGTAACGGTCTTTACACTAAGTTTATACTTTACAGGAATCCTGATAGCTCCTGTAACATCTGCTTATATCTTTTTATAGTCGACTGGCTAACAAAGAGCAGCGACTCAGCAGCAAGCTTCTTCCAACTTTAGCTTCATCTTCAGTTCCATTATGTGCTCATTTCTCATCAGCTGATTAAAGTCCTTTTACTACCTTGTTGAAAACTTCGTTCAAACTTGTTTGAACTTCAGGTTCAGTTTCGGTTAAATTAATTTCCACTCATTTAGCTGTGAGCAATCTATACACGGAGTACAAAATGGTGTTAATCAATTCAAAGAAATCTATAAAAATAATTGTCAAGCAAGCTGATAGAAGTCCTTTCACTGCCACTTACAGCTTACGTTTTATACGCCGTAGTTTAGTTTCATGTCTGAGCTGCTGTTCACCAAGGTCAGCTGTCACTACCATACAAATCCATTCAGAAGCTTTAAAGAATTAACTATAGGGCATTTAAACTATTTTATGTCTGCAGTGAGGCAATCACATTTCTTTTACTGTAATTTAACCAGTTATATAACAAGAGTCTAAAAATATAAAACATGAAGGGAAAAAGTTGGCATTGAACTTCAGTACTTTGAAACCTTACTCTGATGCGTGTAAAGACAAACCCTTTTCTCCTTTAACAAAAATATACTCTAACGGTGCTTAATGTCTACAACTGCCATGAACTGGCTGAGGTTCAATTCCCAGACCTATTCTCTTTGTAGCCCCTGACACGCAAAAGTTGATGAGCCTAACAGTAATTATACAAAGGACAAAGAGTTGGCTGACTTCCCTAAATAGAGACACCCAGGAAGTGGAACCTGTTTTTTCTTTCCTAATTTGTATCAGCAGGGGTATGGGAAGTAAACACTGTGGTTTTTATTTAATGAAAGCTGACAGGAAATCAGACTTCAGTGGAACAAAGTGTTTCGTCCCAACTTTACTTCATCTCGACACAGTCAGAGAGCTGCAGTGCACACTGAGCAGATCCTGGCAAGACAACGGAGACAAGCCCACATAATGTCAGAGGAAGGAGAGCACGTCAGCAGCCTTACCTAGTTTAGGCAGAGAGTACTGGACTTTGAAGTAGTCCTGATAAAATCCGAGGAGCCTCTTGGTAATGTGGAGGGCGTAGTCCCCTGCTCCGCTCAAAATGGCATCCGGTCGGGCATAGAGACGGATCTGAAGACAAAGATACGGAGAAAGAAATGTAATTAAACTGATTTTAATAGAGATGGATCTAAAAACAGATACAGATAAAGGAAATTGGAATGAGTGTATGCTCAGCTCTACAGAGAACAAAATGAAATTAAGCCACTTTTTTCAAATCTATACAGAAAAGGAAATTAAATTTGGCAGATACAAACAGGAGAAGGCTGCATGTATATTAAACTCTTCAGGGGAAATAATACAATCAGAGAGAGTTTAAGTTCATATCTGCAGAGAGGAAAAATTACATTTGAGAGATGTTTACTTCAAAATTTGCAAAAAAAACAAATGGAATCAGGTCTGTGTTAGGTGGGTCACACCTACAGACAGAATAAGTGAATCAGGTTGACTTCATATTCTGCTCTCCAGACAGAACAATAGAGTCTGGCAGATTTGGTTCAAATATACAACAAGAAAAAAATGGATTTACAGCTGTGAGCAAGAATATCGACTTTAGATGGAGGGGAAAAAATACAAGAATGTTAAATGTTCTGCTTCAGGTGGATTCCAATATTTCTCGCAGTCTAAGGATCACTATGGGCTCGTTATTGGACAGGGGTTGGAGCTGCTGCATCATTTATAAAAGACAGTTCACCCAAAATCAAATTTACATATTTTTCTTTGGACATGTAGGAATATTTATCCATTTAGACTGCTTTGCTGTGAGTTGCCTGGTTGGGGTGATATATGCTGTAGAGTTGTCGGCACTTTTAAAACTAATCAAACTGAATAGCTCTTACTTGTGGGGAGCTCAAAGCAACAGGAATCCACAATTCTTGTGTTCACGTTCACTTACAGTACTGTACAAGAGTCTCAAGCCTGCCCTTATTTCTTTGTTTTGTGTCCAAGAAACCAGACTTTCTTTATTTTTTAAAGTGGTCTTGAGTAAGAGTTCTGCAGTTCTGCAGGCTTTCTGGATGTCTTATAGGAAAGCATTCATTAAAAAGGAATTAACCAGTGTTGTGTCTCAACACAATCTTATCCCAAAGCGTAACATACGCGTATGTTACGCTTTCCATCCAACACTTCTCATGTTTCTGACCACATAACATACAGAACCGCTTAGACTCAATCTACACATGTATATTTATTTTACTTTGTCATCATGAATTGCTTTGGAAAACACTAAACTCTAATACGATTAAGGCTGTGGTTAAGGTTAGGGATAAGGTTATGGTTATGGTTATGATTGAGGTTAGTGTTAGGCCTGGAATACACGGCTGGAATGTGGGTTACCACCGGGAGCGTCATTCTATTGGATTCCATCCACAATCTGGTGTGTATCATAGCAACATGGAAGGTCACATTTCGCATTCCTACGGGATGCCTCGGGAAGGGACAAACTGTCGGTATGTTACGTGTTGGGAATGAGAAAGGGCTAAGTGTCTGCACTAAACAGAAAATTTATCAAAGCTTGAATTTTAAGTTATATACGCACTTTGTAATTATTCGCCTGTCAGATAAACAAAAAACATAAAAATTATCCCCATTTCTTTAGTTGAATTAATAACAAATGCCAAAGATAACACAATTTGAGTGGAATAAAATAGTAATTTTGTAGCAACAAAGTAATCACCAATAGAAAGCCTGAATGGGCTATTGGCCAAAAAAAATCTCTCAAAATGGGGGAAACTTGACAAGAGGAGGACAAAAGTAATAACTCACTTTGCTGGGGAAAATTTAGCAAAGACCTGACATGGGACCCCAGAGAGGCATCTGGGGTTGAACCTTGGCTACACTGGAACTGGACTTAAGATCAAGGTCAACAGGTCTTAGCTGATGGTCAGAACTATTAGAACTATAAATGCAGAAAAGTTTCATCAGACTTGGTTCCACCATACAATACCAACAGTGTCATTTTTCAGCACCATTACCAACAACAACAATAGAAAAAAACCTTCTGTCACATGCTTCAATCAATAATCAATAGTGCCAGGTCACACGGCAGTTCTGCGCCTATCAGCATGCTCTGGTGGTTCAGTGGCCGGGCTGCTGACCTCACTAAAAGAGCTGCAGGATGGCAAGCTAACAAAGTGTGTGTATGAAACACTCCAACTCATCACTGTTGCTGGGAATAAAATGATCATCCACTGTTTCGAAAGTGATTCTATTATTTGGTGAAGATGACAATTTGTACTTGAGAAGAGGTTCTTTTTTTGTGCCTCACAGCTACTGACAAGCTGTGGGTAAAAGCAAAATCACAGCTTTCTCACTGCAGAGCTGTGACAGCTTCACTTCAGTCTTTATTTTTACCCCCTTTCACATTGCACAACTTCACTAAGATACACAATTACAAAATACACTTGTACACTCATCTGTAGCAACAGATCCTTTAAGAACTATAGGTTGAAAAGTGGGGCCTCCACAGATCAAAATGTTGGTTCAGTTCATCCCAAATGCTAGACTGGATTGAGACCTGGGAAATTTGGAGGCTTGTGATTGTGCTCCTCAAGACATTCCTGAATCATTTTGACTTTGTGTCAGGGCATATTATCCTCCTGAAATCAGGGAGTACCTTTTCCATCAAAGGGTGTACTTGGTCTTCAACAATGCTTAGGTAGGTAGTACATGTCAAGGTAACATCGCCATAGATGGCAGGACTTAAGTTTTCATAGGTGACGACTGCCCAAAGCATCACACTGCCCTCCGCCAGCTTACCTTCTCTTTAGAACAAGCGTTTATTTTTAATTTAAAGCAGGTCATCCGTAGGGTCAAACCACACAGGCCAGCATTCACTCCCCCACATGCATCAGTGAACCTTGGCTACTATGTATCTGTCACTGGTTCACCACTTGTACCTTCCTTGGACTGCTTGGTAGATGCTGACCCTTGGAAACTGGGAATACTCCACAAGAGCTGTAGACTCGCTCAAATTCTTTCACTTGCCTATATTTTCTTCTAACACTTCTTCTAAATTAAAATCCTTATTTTGTCACAGCGGCGTGCGCCAGCATAAAGATGAGGTAGACCCAGAAGCAGACATGGTGGAGACAAAACTAACTTTCAAAAATAAAGCGAGCCTTTATTTGGCTGAAAGAATGAAAATGCCAAACAAGACTCAACTACAAACTAAACTGACTTTTTAAACTTCTGGCGAAGCGGATGGCACAACACAGAAGAGCTACCTCATCAGGCCAGGACTCTGCAGTCTATTTACACCTACAGGCCAGTGGACACTCTTTCAATGATGAGGATGCACACAACCTCACAGCCCATTGTCCCCTCAGTGGGCTGGTTTCAGTCATTATGCAAATGTACTGTTTATAAGATTGGGGAAACCTGCAGTCAGCTGAGACTGAAAAAGTCACTTGTTTCTCCCACCTAAAACGCTACGTCCAGATGAACAGAATCAACCTTTGGAGAACAAGCAGAAGAAGGACATGGGGTTTCAAATAATGCTGCATTGTGGTTTTTAGTATTTCAGCCACCATCAAACTAAAGTTCAGGTGCATTGTAAAAGTTCAGCATGATTATTAAAACACACGAGGAGTTTGTGTCCGACTGTGAAGAAAAACTAAAAACAGAACTTCCTTTTTAAATCTGATTTTGATGCCAACTTAGTGTTTGTTAGTGTGCTGTCAGTCTGCCGCCCTCTTGTGATTCTGAAGCTCAGTCAAAAATGGTTCACTTTAATGACTCCCAATGGACTCTTTAAACTAAAGTGATTCTTTCAAGCTCACAGACAGACAGACATCTGCTCCATCTGAGTCAATTTTCATTTTAAAAAAAAAGAAAAAAGCAATTTGGCAGGTCTGCAAAAGAAAATTAGCTTCTGCTGCCGCTTTATTCAGTAGACATCCGGTGTTTGAGGTCAGCTGGTCTAATCTCCTGGTGCAGCTTTCATACAGAAACGCCAAAGCCCTGTTAGCAGCAGCCACCATCACTTTATTACACAAAACACTGAATTATGAGATTCAGTCTCATCGACAGTGAGTCTAAAATCTGTTTTTGTCTGCGAGAGGTGCAGGTGGAGAAATCTCTGTGTGCAAGAGACAAGGCTGAAAATCTCTGGTCCCTTGGGCGACCATGAAAATCAATGCATGGGCTTAGGAACACTTCTAGAAATCACTGTCCGTCGACACAACTCACCATCCCGTGCACAGACGCAAGTTAAAGCTCCATCATGCAAAGAGGTTCTTTAAGGCTCCTTTCCAGGCTTTAAACTACAAGAGAGTATAATTTTCACTTTTTAAATCGTTCTTTGCCTAAAACTCTTTAAACTCTAATTTTAAATTTGATAAAAGTAATATCAGATTGCACTGACTCTGAAAGAAAGAGGACAAAGTCAGGACTGGGCTTCAAACCAACCAACAACCAATCTTCCACAAAGATTAAGCTACCTCTCTACCAGCAGACTTCAGATCAGTTTCTTTGGTTGGGTTTCTGTGGTTACCTTGTGAACTTTGCTGATGATAGTGTCTTGGTATTACTCCATGAATAGCCGCCTCAGTCAGATTCTCTATAAATACTTAATTGATTTGTCAATTGATGCAAAACATGATTTCTTAACCTCACTATAGGACAAACAAATAAAAGAAATTCCTTGAAAGCTTTTCAACAAGAATAAACAACTACTGTAACTTATAGATTAACCTTTAGTACAGACTGTAATGTTGACATGAGACATCAGCACCTTAAATAAACTCATCTCTTAAAGCCTGCAATTACAAAGGCGCACGGTGGTAAGATATTTTAGCCCTTTAACTTGTAACTTACATTGTCTTGATTTCCATCCTCATGTCAAAAAGACAAGAAACGACTTCAAATAGTTATAAAATTAAAATTTTTGAGAGAAAAAAACATCCACAGATCCACACTTCTAAAAAAATTAAAAAAAACACACTAAAAAATCATATGTCATTGTAGATAATCTTCACACGTCTCCATAATGAGACTGTGATGATGCCTTCAGGATTGTGCTATAAATCTCCAGCTTGTAAAGCAAAGAGAGAAAAGCTGGGCATCACTCGTGAGGGAATCAAACTGTTAAATAATGTCTTTAAGATGATAGGAGCCGCTCTGACCTTAGACGGCTCTGTTCAAATATGTAAAATGTTATTCTTCTTAATGTATAAGCGTTCTGAGCTGATGAAGCCACTGAGGGAGCACGGTGGGTGGAGTTTATTGTGTTTCATGGAGCTGAGCTGCAAAACACTGACACAACCACACATCTGCGGTGTTGCTGTTCCTGGTGTCAGGTGACTTTCGGGTGGACAGATGCGATAATCTGATCATAACGTGAGGAATTGCATAGTATGGATTTAAAAGTGGTGAGAAGTAACATTTATGTGGCCTGAATACTGAACTGTTGTTAGAATGTGTCCATGGATCATTGCTGTTAGAACCTGGTTTTAACCCAGTTTGGAGTTCTCTACCAGTTGAATGACTGTGGATAGTTAATGGATCCTTCAACACTCACATGCGGCTTTCTCTAACCTCTGTTTCAGCTCCACGGCCATATGACAGATCCCTGCATTCAACCTATATTTAAACTCTTCAGATTACCTGCCATGAACTGCAACATGCAAAGAAAAAATGATGTAGTTATGACTGATTGATTAATTCTCTGTAAATCTGTGTAGGAAAATGACAGAATGAATCTTGAACTTACTTTGTCCTGTGTGATTGTGTGTTGTACAGGAAAAAATCATCATTACATGATACATACTGCCCCAAAAAGGTGCATTAACTCACTTTGAGCTTTTGCATGGAAATGTTTTATTTCTCAGTTTTCTGACTTTGACCATCGTTAAGAAGCTCACTGAAACACTGCTGAAAGCTGTCAGAAGAATGAGAAAGAATGAAACGTGATGGATGCAGCAGTTAATCAAACTGATCCTCCAGACTAATTATACACAAACAATGTCAGCTGACAGATAGAGGTTACCATAGCGACAGGCGGTAATGATATCAGATCAATACACGTGAATCAGCATGTGTGAATGAAAAAAAGGACAAATTACGTGTGTATGTGTGTGTGTTGGATGGTTTCACTGTCAGGGAGAAACCAGCTCACTGTCAGCTGAAGGACAATAGAGACTGGCTATCAAATACAATACACACGCACAGCAGGTAGATGTACACACAAAGATAAAAGACATTCGTTATTTTCCCCATGAAGACACACAAACTCATTATGATGTAATACTGCTGTATCACTGCTGGCTTATCACACACACACACACACACACACACACTACTGTCCCAGGAAGTTTGCTGCCTCTCCTGTCTGAGCTTCACTTCCACTCTAATAAATTCTGTTTTCAGAAAGCTGTGAAAACACACTGGATCCTGTTCAGTGGTAATGCAGCAGATCTGCTGCTACGTGGTGTCACAGTGTTTGTGTCACACAGGAGCTGCTGTAAACCTGCACAACTACCAACAAAGCAGGTCAAAAAAAGTGTTAAGCTGCCTTCTACCAAGACTGCAAGCAAATTTTCTAGGTGAAGCATGCAAAGCTTCACACAGACACAGCTGCAAAAAATTTTTTCACATGTTCGGTCCAACGCTTTGGCCTAAAATGAATAATAAACATCTACTTGAACAACTCCAATGAACATTAGTTCAGGCAGGAACATCCAACATTCAAAAAGCCAATGCAGATGTGCTATAAACTGCAGTTCTTCCATTCGCCACTGGAGGCTGCTCCAAAAGGGAGTCAGGTGGCTAATTTAGATTTAGGGGACAATGGGGATAGTTGTAACAGCATCACTTCCTCACACTGCCAAATTGTGTAAGGAAGATCAAGTGGGTCCATCAATCTAAATATCGACATCAACGCTGGTATTGGTTTTGGATTAATACCAGGATGATACAATCAATAATTTGTTTCTATCCTCTGAGTTGAGCTTCTAGCCCCCTGAAAATATTTTGATCAGTACTGATGAATTCAGAATTAAATAACCTTTATTTGTTAAAGAGTAGTGCCTTAAGTAAAATGTAAGACATATTATATTCACTAATTTCAAACGACCATGCTGCTGCAGCTATCCAAATAATAGCTGACGGGGTGCAGATGGTGGTAACACCTTTTAAAAAGTGTTGAAACTATCCCCCTGTGTGAGGGCTAAATAAACCAAATGATACTGAGCTTCTTTTAGCCTCGTGCAGCTGAGAGGCTTTAAAGACAGAGGTGAGAAAGACACCTACGCGTTGGCTTTGTGGGGCTGGTGAATGCCAGGTGTTTGACAGGAGTTTATGAATTCTGGGATGTTGTTGAACAGGTTAAAGAGATTGCTACTTGTGGAGGATATGTTAAAATTCTAGCTCAGAAATATTTTTCTATATATTTGTTGTAAATGCTGAAACAACAAACAACATCCTTGGTCTCAACAGGTTGATCACAGCTGGAGCCATTTGCTGCCATCAGTGCTTCACTTCTGTTAACTAAACCGAACTCATGTCCGTGTTTATGGTGTTGGAATGTTTTGGAAGATTTTTAATGAAATTATCTTTTTTGCAGTTAATTGTACTCACAGACTCTCTAAACAGTCTGTTCCCATAGTGCTAAGTGAACATTGAGTATTTAATTTGCATGTTATTTAGCACCAATTAGCAGATATGTGCATCTGTGTGATCTGCTTAGAATTTATGAATGCAGCTTGCTAAACAACTGTTAACTAAGCATGCCACTCTGTCATGTAAAATGCTGACTTCTGGCTCTGGTGCCAATACATCAAAGTAACTATATCTGGCTTTTATTTTTACTGCAATCTAGCTTTATCAGCCAAAAAAGTGGTTAGTTTGTGCCACCACATCATGGACATGAAGTTTGGACCAATCTATTGGATTAAATCAACTGAAATTTTTCGGCTCATGTTGATTTATCACCTTTGAAGACTTCGAGCTTAGAGGGCTGAGAGGTGAAAGCCACACTGCTGTTGTGTGACTGTTGTTTGAGTCAGGACAATCTGACTTTGAGAGCTTTTGAGCCAATACTGTTTCTCTGTATCGATCCGTCTGTTCTTTTTTGGGAAAGAAGTGTCATTCATCACTATTCCTCTCTTGATGCTGCAGCTGTCTAGTTTACAGTGAAAACAAAGGAGGCGGCCTGCCTGTAAGCTCAAAACATGCCTGAAGTCCAGCTAAAGACTGGACAAGGCAAATACAATATGAACACCAAAATACACACATTTTAGTCTTTGGGAGTCAAGAAGGAGCAGAAATCGCACAAGTGGGTAAACACAGGAACAGACTGAAGAACCGGGCAGGAAAGAGCAGAAATTCTGGCAGGAGAACATCCTGTGAATCCTGTAAGATTCAGTCCGTGTGTTCCTGTACCAAAGCAAACACGAACAGCCTGTACTGTTTATTTACACAGAAGAAAAAGAAATGAATGTAAAAGGCTGCGAGTTTGGTTGAGATCCTACTTAAAGAGGCATGCTGGACTGTAGAGCCTGTGGAGGGAATTTGAGGCCAGATTCAGGTATTTACTGCAGCACTCAACTAACATCTTTAGTCAGTGTATGCTGCCCATACAAACATGTTTTTAAAAGATTTTCATCAAGTGAAAGCAGCTGGAAGACTTTGGATTTATTGACAATAATCTTTACATACTTTAATCGCCATCTGACCCAGACTAAAAAAGCCAGATCAGTCATCACAGCGAAAACACTAGAAGTCAAATTTACAGATGGAGACAAAAATCAACAGAAACTTTCCTTTTAACATGATATATATTTTAAGCTTTGTAACCAACAGATCTCCTATCAAGCCTTTTATCCCTCTGTAATCACTTTAGCCACACTAGCAACATGGCTCTTGGGACTGTAATATCAGCTGAGTTTATTCAGTTTGCTAGCAACAAGCATTTTGTGATACATTCAGGAAGCAGACTTTAAATCTGGCTTGCACTGACGGCTCCTTTTAGTGGGAAGATGGTGAAAACATCCTCAGCCGTATCAGCTGTAGGTGATTATTAGTAATTCTCTAAAGAAGAAATTGCATTTTCTGCAGTTTTCTGCAGAACATACGGTGACCATATTTTGATTTCCAAAAAAGAGGACTCTTGACTCGTCATGAAGAACTTTAATGAAACAATTCCACAATTTAAGTGATGCCTTCTCTGCGTGGTTAATGACTCTTGAAAT
>VUQR01012539.1:28904-40671 GCA_015108515.1 Hemichromis elongatus | reverse complement strand
CAAGAAAACAGAAAAAAAAAAAAAAAAAAAAAAAAAAAAAAAAAATTGAAAAAAAAAAAAAAAAAAATAAATTATAATATTTTTTTTTTTTTTTTTTTTTTTTTTTTTATTTAATTATTTTGATTGTTATATTGTTTTCCTCTTGATCAGATATCATGATCAGTTTATTTCTTGTTACCCCAGTTCGGGTCATAAATTGTGTGCTGTTCTTAGTTGTTTTTTTTTTCCTTGTCCCTTCTTTTAATTTGTTTATTTTTATTTTATTTTTTTTTTTTTTTTTTTTTTTTTTTGCTTGAGACTGTTGTGACTGATGTTGCACTTGTGATGGGTTTATTTTGTTTTGTGTTGCAGATTGTTTTGCAGACAGGAGGAGAATATTGGGTGTTTTCCTTATTTTCTAAGAGTCACAGCAGTTATTTTATCAATCATATAAATCTGTGAGACAGAGCAAGAAGATGATTGAACAGTGTATTTTTCTCACTGGTATTTATTTATTAGTCATTTGTATGTTATGTCTTTGTTTTTTATGGGTTTTTTAATGTGTTTTTTTTTTGTTTTTTTTGTGGAGGGCAAACAGGATACAAGGTAGAGGAGTAGACTCTATTGGCATTTTTGCCATCGTGTACAGAAAGCTAAATGTTGTGCTCAATCACCACACTAATGTACAGTCTGCTCAGTAGATTAACAGGTTTTTTTTTTTGTTGTTGTTGTTGTTTTTTAAAGAAGAAACCTGCAGCACAGTAAAAAGCACCATTTCTGGTTTTACTGTGACTTGACTCCCAGATAATTTTGTTTGCTGTTTACTCTCTCAGAAGACCCCATCAGACTCCTCGTGGTTTGGAGCAAATGCATGGTGTGTTTGATTCAAGTGCTTCGCTAATAATTCACAGTTAAATTGTTTGAATTTTGGATGGTTTTAATCAGTGGATCCACCCTCAGCGCTGACTTTCTTTTAAAATATATAGCTGATAGCTACTTTAATAGTAGACCGATTGGCTTGTTGTTATGACAGCGAGGTTGGGGGGACGTGCCTGCTTTGAAAGGATTTTGATGCCTGGTCCTTCTGAATTGTCAGTGTAGACTGCATGAATTTGCTAGTGAGGGTGAGGGGAGGGGGGACTCACTTCAAAGGCTTTGTTTTTGTACACACACACACACCGATTTATTGTCTTGACCGTTGTATCCTTTAACACAGCTTTACTGCCCATTTCCTTTTTTTTTTTCTTTTTCTTTCTTTTTTTTTTATTATTAGCTGTATTTCATCCCCCTCCCCAGTGTCATTTCAGATAAAATAAATGCCATTATATTGTGAATACCTCAGGATCTCTTTGGAGTAAAAAAAAATATAATAAAACACATAAAAATCAAATAAATAAATAAAAAACTCATAAAAAAAAGGTTTGTGTCTTGTGGTATTTTAATCCTCTTTCAAATATTCTCACCTTTAGTTGTCTGCGAGAGTCACAGACAGCTATTACATCCTACAAGTCCCACAATGCAAGGTAGTCAGTGTAAGGTTTGCTTCAGTGTAAAATATCAGCAAAGACTAAAATATCTTCTGAATTATACAAAGCTCAAAACCATCAGCAAGGGTTTGACCTGCCCCCTGAGAAAGCATCATCCCAAAAACGAGAAATTGGTTCAGACTTGAGGAAAAGGAATGGTTGATGCTCCCAGGCAGGAAATGGATTTACAAAGTTATCACAGCATTTCAAAGTGTCAGAACATGGGTAAGAAGCAAAAGATCTCAAAGACTGGAAAGTAAACTGGATGCTCCTAAAGACCCCAGAAGAACTACTAAGACTTAGCCAAGTCAGGACTTGTACTCTCAAAGAAGACTGTCACCAGGACTCTACAGGAATGGACGGCGAGGTTGCAGATTTAAGAAAAACTGCACTTCTGCAGAAGAGACACCTTCAAGCCAGACTGAAGCACACCAAGGACACCATCTGAACAGTGCAATACGGTGGTGCGAGTATTATGTTCAGGGGATGTTTAAGTAAATCTGGAACTGGGAATCTCGTCAAGATTTTTAAAAGAAATCCTCAACCAGAGAGCAGCAAACCCGTTTCCAGGCTATTACTACCTCCAGAACACTAAAGTGAACGTTACTGACTGGCCTGCAGAAAACCCAGACTTGAAGGCATCAAATCAGCATTTTGGGGAAATACTTAAAAAAAATCATGGAGGGGATAATTATTCGGTACTCATATGAACTACATGAAACACGAAGTTATTCTAAATCTGAATTTACTTACACTTTGTTAGGTCTAGAGTGAACCTAACTAACCTTCATACCCGCCTTAACTCTTCATGTCATAGATTCATCAAGGTGCTGGAAACATTCTCCTGAGAGTTTGGTCCACTGGGATGATAGCATCGCACAGTTTCTGCAGATTTATTGGCTGCACATCTGTGATGTGAATCTGCTGTTCCACCTCATCTCAGACAGATGAGACTTTATTGGTTCCACAGAGGGGATTTATTTCTGTAGATTTCAAGTAAGAAAATGCAAGCAAGAGAAATATGTTAAAATTGAATAAAACAGCAGCAGTCATGTACAGAAAGAACTAGACCACAGACACATTTAGCAGAAGGCTGTGAAAAGCTCTTTGCATATGTCACACCTCCTTATTTCAGAACAAACCATTTTAAATATTAGAAGAATGCAATAACATTTAAAATGAAGCTTTTACATTTGGATTTTTTTTTTAAGAAAGGAAAAAAGTTATCAACCCTCAGTAACAAGTAACAAGAACTGCTACCAAGTATTTGCAGTGCCTGCTAATGAGCGTCTCACTGTGGATGAATTTTGGCCCACGTTTATTTGCAGAATTGTTTTAATTCCACCACTGGGGGGCTTTGGAGCATGGATGGCCTGTTTACGGCCATGACAAAGGATCTTGATTTGATTTAAGTTTGGACTTTGAGCCATCCAGAGCCATTCAACAGTCACAGATGAGCTCTTGGAGTAATTTTGAAAGGCCGGTGACTCCTGTGAAGGTTCACTGCAGTTCCAAGTTCTCTCTGTTTTCAGATATCGGCTCTCAGAGTTTGTGTTTCTTTATTCATGATTCCAGCTATCTAAAGTGAAGGTAAAAGTGAAGTCTGCAGACAGACTTATCTTCCACTTCCTCCTGTGGCGTCTGCACATTCTCCTAACAGTGAAATTTACCACAATTGCATGCATGACAAGACAGAACAAGACTTGACATGACTCTGCTTTTGCTCATATGATTAAAAGCTTCCACTGAGCAGATCGTGCCGACTACTACGGAGGAATAAACAGAGTAAGAACACCTTTCAGTCACTCCGTTATAGGAGTGACGCGTCTTCGTCTTGATTTGACAAGTAGAAGAAGCATTATATGTGAGGTGATGTAACAACAGACTGTGCCCCATGGCAACAAAAATGAACCAACAGGATAACTGAGTGAGCCAACAGCTCTGGAAACTCTGCAGGCTTGTGCGCAAGGGTTAAATAGTGCTGGAGGTGGAAAGTTTCCCCAAGTTTCACATAATGCTGTGTCATAATTAGTATGGTAGCAGTCAGCGTTCAACTTTATGAAGTGGAGCTTGAAGCCTCGTGAACACCAATATTTCTGTATTTTATAGAGAAGACACAGAAATCCTCAATCTCAAGACAACTCAGTCTCAACATAAAACAGTATCTTTCTAAAGATATTGTTTTATGACTTGTAATTAATTACAGCACATTTCTTCATTTCTTTATATGTTAGTAGAAAAATGGAAGGGAAAGTTAGTGAAACGTGTAAAGACATACCTGGAAATATAGGATGTAAGGCAAAAGAGACTGTGTACTAATGAGCCTGAACTCTCATAGGTAACTTTCTATTCTTTGTCATTTCTTCAAGCAGTCTTTGGGAAAAGTTCTCCAGGCTTCTTGAAGGGCATTCAGAGCTCTTCTTTGGATGTTGGTTGCCTTTTGTTTTGTTCTCTGTCAATGTGATCGCCACGCTGCTTCAATAATGTTGAGGTCCAGGCTATGGGGAGGCCAATCCATGACTGATAGCGCTCCACTGTGTACGTGTTTTTTAAAATGTGATTTATTGCACTGGCTGTGTGCTTGGGCTCATTGTCATGCTGAAGAATGAAGCCATTGCCAATCGGATGCTTTCCAGATGGTATTGGAGGGTGGATTAAAATCTGACTGTACTTTTCTGAGTTCATAATTGGATTCATCCCTCCATCAGACCTATCGACAGGGATTTTCAGTCCAGGTCTTGTGTAATCAGGCACACCTGAACCTTTTCTTCCCATTTCTCTTCCACTGAGACCATTTCTAATGAGGTTCTACTGAAGAGCAGATGGATCAGCTAAAGGGACAGATGCATCTCACAGGTCCTGTGTCAGCTCTTTGTTGTTTATTCGCCCATATCTCTTAACAACAAGACTTTGAGATGCCATTCATTTGCTGTAGATTGTTTTTACATCGTTCACTTCTTTTATTCTCCAAGTTTTTTAAGGACACACTTTACACTGTGCCAAAATATGCCATAGTTTGGGTTAATAGCTGTTTGGGATTGACCTAGTTGGTCCAGAACTACTATGTGATCATTTTGTCAAACTGTGTTGACATTTTCTGTAGATTCTTCCAAGGAAATATCAACAAACTGTGTGTTTCTGCAGCAGGTTGGTATGGCAACAAAGAGCCCCAGTGTTAAATGGCTTAACAAAGGACTGGACTAAACACAAGTGAAAAAGGAAGCAATGACCAAAGAAAAGGTTTGGAGGATCTTCAGAAACTTGTTAAAAATGACAAGAAAATCTGTCTGCTTGGAAGCAAAATATGAAGATATGAGGGATGGCTCGAGACGTTTTAACAATATAAAACTTATTGACATTGTTTTTTGTTCACAACGATTTCTGATTTGTTACTAGATCCAACTCTAAAAGTCTATAAAAAAATATATAACAAACAACAACAAAAAACCCCCCAGAAAAATAAAGCGTTAATGGCTTTCACAGTTTTCCATAATATGTTGTGTGCTGAGTCAGATATAGTTTAATTAGTTGTGATGTGCAGATCTTAGAGGTTTTTTAAGTTATTTTAATGAAGGCATTAACAGCAAGGGTTATATGTTCAAGGATTACTTTAATCCACCAGTTATGACAAATCTATTAACAGTAATCTTAACTTTAAGTGTTTATGCTTAATTTTATTGCCTACAGGTTGAACCACACACACACACACACACACACACACACACACACACACACACACTCCTCAGACTGCTGACAGCGTGCGCGTCTGTATCCTTCATGCTGCGACCTGCCGCTCCCACATTTCTGCTCATCTTTGATGTGTGTCTGGTCTGAAACACCAGCAGGACTGGGGCTTGGGGGTAAAGACACGGCTCGAAATGAAACTTACACCACAGCGAGACCTCGCAACAATACTCCCCGCCTCCTTCCGCCCCTGAGCGCTGCTCCTTCTCTCTTTCTGGAAATCTCTGACCTTATAAGGTAGGAAATTAAACCAGAACCTCATTGGTGGACGGGAGAAAAGGTGCAGGTAAACATTTTGCCTTGTTTGGGACTTGTTGGGATGTTTCTGAGAACGGATCTAGTTTCTATTACTTCATTTTTCCTTAGAATTTAATTTGTTCTTACAGATGAAAAGAACCTGTCAGAAAACAAGATGCAAAGGCCCAATGTGGCTGACACGTCGGCAACGATAGATGGGCCAATCAGCTTCCTGTTAAACAAAGAAATGATAAAAACAGGAACAAACTTTGTGCACCAAATTTACATGTTTAAGTTTAAGTGCTGCAGTCATGAATGACACATGAGAGGTGCCACACCTCTGCTCCTGTTGCAGGTACAGACCCAGACTCTGCACCCCCCCCCCCCACCCCCCACACCCACACACCCACACCCCCCCCCCCCCCCCCCCCCACACACACACACACACACACACACACACACACACACACACACACACACACACACACACACAATAGGGTACAGTGATACTACAGTGATCATTTCAACATTCTTCCTCAGAGTCTAACTTACAGCTGTTGATCCATTTTAAACATTTGCACACTTCTACATGAGAGATCACTGGACTGTTTTTCCAGTATTGCCGTGGAAGAAAACGGGTATTCATTTATTTAAGCTGTGTATTCATTACTGATAGACAATCATATCATGTCAGAAAAAACACTGACAACGAGCTTGAAGTGAGTCATACTTTAATAATTAGTGCATTTTTTAGTGCATTATTTTGGAGGTAGCCTTTCATAGTAAGGGATGTTAGTGAGCATGGTGAGTCAATTCATACAAACTGTATTATCCATTTTCGGTTTCATTATCATTATCAACACGCACCGCATCAAAATCCTCATAGTAAACTTTGATTTATACACTTTTTGTTTGTTTTATAAAAATTGCATTCGTGTTGTAAAACAAGAAATCCCTTCCTTTTTGATTCAGAGCAACTCGTAAGTCCGCGTTTTTACGTGAAGCACTTGAACTCAGCGTTCACAGCTCGAGAAGGGGGGCGGGGCCGTTGGCTTACCTGCGAAAAATAAAACTGGGCCGATCCCAGGTGGAGTCGGTGCATCCTCGCTGACCCACGCCCGAGCAGCAGGAGAGCTTGACGGAGCGAACAGCCGGCTGAAGACGCGAGAAAAAAAAAGGAGCGGAGTGGTGGTGTTTTTGTGGCCCCTCCTGAGAAGCTGCTTGTTTTGTGAAGGTGTCGAGAAGGAGGTGGTGGAGGAGGACTACTACTACTGCTGCTGCTGCTGCTGCTGCTGCAAACACGGACACAGGAAGGCGACCCATCACACCTGCAGTGCCTGTAGCTGAAAACCAGGTGTGTCCCCTCGTTTCCTGCAGGTAGAGCGATTGAAATGGTTTAGCTGTAGTGAAGTAAGAAGTTAAGAGATAAAATGTTTAATGTCTCACACCTGGGCAGGTGCTCTCATCAGGTGAAGCGAGTGCTCCATCATCGCCTCCTTGTCTGATGTGTTATTTCAAAAACAATTTAAAGTGACTTTTTTTTTGTTTGTTGGTGGAGATATGAGCTTGCGCACACCTTCGTGCCCTAAAACCCGTGAAACCAACAATCGGAGAGCTTTACTTCGAAGCGCTTTAAACCTTCACAATAACTCAGAACTTTAGCCTCAAACAACTAAATAAACGTTGTAATTTGTAAGTTTTATTTTGGTGGCCTGTATGAACCGATTGGAGGGTTGCATGGAGTGATGATGATGATAATATGGGAAAAATTTCACAAACGTAATTTGATCTGAGAGCTCATGTCTGCTTTATTTACTGAGTTTGGTGCAGTTTTTGTGATTGTTGCACAAAAAGAGTTGTTTGACTTCCTTCATGTAACAAGCTGAACAAGCTGCACACACCCAGCTGCTGTGTCTGTCCTCGGGGCACAGAATTGGAGAGCAGACACCAAAGAGGACAAAGAGCAGTGCAGCACCTATGTGAATTATTAAAAAAAAAAAAATGTACAAAGGGCATATTTTGCAAAAACAGTTTGCTGATCATAATCGATTCTTCTTCTTCTTTTTGTAAATAAATATCACTGTGACCACAAATTCAGCCAAGGTCCTGCAGAAAAAAAAATGCCATCTCACCCTCGGTGTCAGTCAGCTTTCTGCCTGTTACACAAAGTAAATGCAAAGCATCTTTGGCTTAAAATTGACTTTTCTGCCTCAACCTGTTTTTCACTCGTCCATCTACATCTTCCAGCCATGATGGTTTCACATACCAAACATCTTGTGACTGCAGTCACATTTTAAACAATTCTCAACAACATCTCCTCCTCAGTCTATCAACCCACCGGGCTCGTATCGGCAGCCAGGCTGCAGACATCAGGACTCATGTTCTGTGTTAGGTAAGAGCCACGGAAGCCCGGATAAAGCCGGGATTGACTGGCGGCCAAGAACAAAAGAGAGCAGGCGAGTGGAGGAGATGCTGAAAACGTGATGAAGAACACAAGAGAGGTGGATTAAACAGGCCCGTGCAGACAATAGGAGAGCTTGTGCTTTGTTTGAGGGTAGATCTGTTTCCACACGTGGTCGAGCTTCATCCCGACCTCAGCAGAGGTTCGCCAGGACACGGATTTCGATAGCTAATGTTTGGATTTTAATGATAAAAGAATATCAGAGAATACTGAAGTAGCTCATTTTGTTATTTTGTTTCATGGTGTCAAATGTGCAAAGGCACTATGTGCAACTTCCTGAGGAAGTTGGCCTATGGGTGGCTTCATCAGAAAAGCCACACACATGTGAGTCTGAAAAGTTTAGAGTATAAGACTTTAGCCGTCATAGCATAGCTTCACACACGCACAACACACCACTGCGCTCTGTCCTGAATTAAAGCAGAGGAAATGTCAGCGTGTTCCTCTTCCTCCCCCACTGATCTTCAAGACTCTGAGCACATAATGAACTTAGGAGAGACACAGATGACACCTTCTCCACTGATCCCTTTATCCCTCACTCTAAGCGCACTCGCACACTCTATCTGTGCCTTTATCTCTGCACACAAACAAACACACGCCGCTCTGATGTTTTTCCATCATCCACTCTCTGTTCCGAGAGACGTCGGCTCCTCTGAATGAGTCTCAGCATCGAGGGTGTGCACGCTGTCCTCGAGATGAACGGTCTTCAAGCCCGACTTAACATTTCAGGCACATTAGATAAAACTGACCTGTATTTATATCCTTAATCAGTGAAGGATGGTGTTGATGTGTGGAAAACGTTATCTTCTACCTACAATATCTACACTCAGTCTGATGTTTTGAGTTCTTTCTTCACCTCTCTGCTTGGAGTTCCTGCATGATTTCAGTTGAAACATCGGTTTTCTAATGTCTGATTTTTTTTTTTTTTTATTTTTTTTTCTAATATGACTTCCGGGAGGGGAAATATTCCACTTGCTTAAGTCATCTAAGGGCTTTGAACATCAGTGGTGCGAAGTGAGAACCGGTTCCAAATAGTTTGATCCATGGGAAGCTTATCATCTCTATTTATCAGTGCTGGTATGGTTTGTGCAACAAATGAAGTGGAGATTTTGCACGCCTCAGTCACAGACCAGCCTTTGTTGTTTAGTGGGCACGACTCAACACTTAAATCTGTAAGTAAAAGATTATAAATCAGTGTTCTGTCAGTAACCTTAATTTGCATTCACTCTGTGTGCAAATTGTCTTGGCGAGATCCGAGGTCACAGTCAGTGGATTATTTATTTAGGTTTTTAATGTCTTTCAGGGCATTCTTTTTCTTTCTGCAGCCCTGAGTAATTCTCCAGGGTGTGGCGGGGGAATAATCACATTTCTCCGCCTGTCCAGACTTGCTCTGACATTCCTTTCTACCACTCTGAGTGCAAAAGCATCCCTCCACAGACCTCCGTCAGGCCTTTTACATATAGGCTCTACACAGAGCAGCATAGCTGCACATTTATCACCTGTGCTGGAACAGAGGGTCACGGGTGATGAGCAGGAGTCGGGAATTTGCGGAATTCTGTGTAATGAGTTGGTGAGGAAGGAATGCGGGCATGACGGGCAATAAAAGATGGACAGGTAGAAAAACGAGTCTTATAACAGAGCACAGCTGAAAAAAGATTAATCATAATTGGTCTGAATGTGATGAGCCTCAGATCATAATGTGATGCTGACTTTAGTATCTGGATTGTGATTGGCTGTCCCAGCTCTGGTTTAAAGTTAGAGGTGATTGCAGGAAAAGAGGCTACATGGTCGTAATGACACAGTGGGTAACAGCTGCAGAGCAGATATGTCCAAACCTGTGATGCAGTTCTCTGCTCATTAGCTTCATAAAGAACACAAACACATACACAAGCTGAGGTTGTGCAGTCCTCGGTGGAAGTGCTCTGATCTGGATCATTAATCTGGATACTTTATTTAGTCCGAGTTGTCACATTCGTGCCTTTTGTTCAGTTACGACGCAAAGAGACAACAGGAAGGATGACCTGCAACAAACTTGTCACTATGAACACACTGCAGTCGGTGTCGTAAGACCGGCTTTATGTAGAAATCTGTAAATGAATCAAACGTGCATAGTCACATGGTTGGTCTTAAATTTTGCACAACAGTAAACTTTTTTTTTATATACACAGACCATGTAGGTGACTTGGACTCATTAGTCATCTGCAATTTTAAATAGTATTTTCGCCTCGACTGTGATGTTGGGGTCAGTAAACTCTGCAGCGTCTCTGGGAGCTTAGGATTCGAAACTCAGGAGTTTGTTTGTTGTACCTGCAAGAAATTATGTCAAAATAATCCAGAGCATCATATCTATAGGCCTTAATCTCCCAGAAACAGCTGCTGCAAAGTAATCTGGTACCCTTTTGTAAAGATTTTTTTAAATTTTTTATTTTTTTTAATTCTCACAGAAAGTTATTATTATGTATTTATTTTTTGCCCCATCCACTGTAAAAATAAATAATTTCAGTGCTCTTGCTGTAAGATGTGAAAGGTCAGACTGGCACAATGGTTTGATATTTGTTCAAATTCTCATGTTCTGTTTTTTTGGTTTGTTTGTTTTAAAATAAAGCTACCATGACGGACGCAGACAAGTTCCTGTTTGGGGACCGCGGTGCGGTGACCGACCCTCTTGCTCAGGCCGACTGGGCCACCAAAAAGCTGGTGTGGGTCCCCAGTGAGAAGATGGGCTTTGAGGCTGGCTCCATCAAAGAGGAGAAGGGAGACGAGTGCGTGGTGGAGCTGACGGACTCTGGCAAGAAGGTGAAACTGAAGAATCAAAGAGCCAGTGTGTTTTTTACTGTCCCAGCCTTGTTTAGAAAGCCCGCCTGACTCATCTGATGTTCCTGTTATTCTCAGGTAAAAGTCAACAAGGATGACATTCAGAAGATGAACCCACCCAAGTTCAACAAGGTGGAGGACATGGCGGAGCTCACCTGCCTGAACGAGGCCTCTGTGCTGCACAACCTCAAGGAGAGATACTACTCTGGACTCATCTATGTGAGCGGGCAGGGATATGTTTTTGTTGCATTTTAATGTTGCCAATCTTCCTGAAATTTAATTTTGTGAACTCGCCATACTGATTGCGTCACACTCGATGTTGCTGCTCCTTGTCGACTGACCGGTGTCGTGTTCTCTCTCGCCCAGACGTACTCCGGTCTTTTCTGCGTTGTGATTAACCCGTACAAGCACCTGCCCATCTACAGCGAGGAGATCGTGAACATGTACAAGGGCAAGAAGAGGCACGAGATGCCCCCTCACATCTACGCCATCACAGACACGGCTTACAGGAGCATGATGCAGGGTAACGCAGTTGTAAAATGAGTTTACTTTACTCCATCGGGTCAATGATGTACAATCATGCAATTAGAAATTTACTGACACACTTAAAGAAAAATGTTTAAAATGTCACATACTTCACCTTTGTTCCTGATCTGGAGTCTCGTCTTTCTCTTTTACAGATCGTGAAGATCAGTCCATCCTCTGCACGCAAGTCTTTTTTTTTTCTTTTTTTTCTTTTTTCTATTGATACAAATTGATTGCATCACCCCCCCCCACACACACACACATTTTTTTGTATTTTTTTCTTTGTAGTGGAAAGTTTGACACCATGTGTTTAATCCAGTGCCGAATATTTGGTCTAGAAGTTTCATTTCTGGAGATGGTGCACCTGTCAAGACTTCATGAAATTAGAAAACAAACAAACACATGATACAGTACAGTGGTTTATTATTTAAGGAAAAGGAAGCCGAGATGCAGAGTGTGGGAAAAGTCCACCCCACCTTCATTG
>VUQR01012539.1:17141-28850 GCA_015108515.1 Hemichromis elongatus | reverse complement strand
GTTTATAGAGAAGACTTTACAGTCGACTCGATTACTGTGCAACATGCTCATGTTCTTTGGCTACAAAGCATCACCACACTGTTTGGTATCTGTATGAGGTGTGTGGTGGTATGTCAAGTTTGAGTCCTCATCAGGTGTGATGCTGACAAGACTTTCTCCACTTTGATCTCGTCTGTCCAAAGGACAAAGATGTAACTTTGCGACAGATGTCATTTTCTCCTGGCAGACCTTCCAAACAGCCGCATTTGTTCAATCTTTTTCGACTGTACTGTTATTCGAACTTTGATATTTCGAGCATCTGACCTTGGAGCACCACTCCTGGGAAGATTGTCAGTGTTAAATGTTTTGTTTGGGAATGACCGTATAACCCTCCCCTCGCTAACAGGCAGCAGCGTCTGATTCGCTAAAATTGACGCTGATGTCTTTCCTCCTCCTCATCACATTACTTCGCATCTGAATGCGTCAGACCTGCAAACTGGCAAAACGTCCGCTAATACAGAGTCCCTCAATACTCGCTAGTGATCAGTCAATAAAGTGCATTTGATTAGTGACACCTGGCTGCTACTTACCCTCTTACTTCCTGTACAAGCAGCAAAGGTGTACTTTAGTTTTTCACGCGCTGCTTCTGCATTTGGTCTTAGTTTTTGTTGTCTTATGCCTTAAGGTTATGCTGATATAAATCCATAGAATTGCATCATATATCACTTTAATCTCAAGCTGCATCAGTATTTAATTAAAATTTTCTGTGTATTGTTGTTGCTTTTATTTCAGTTGTAAATGATTCATAATGTTTGTGTAAATCTCTGCTTCAGTGGGGAGTCAGGAGCAGGAAAAACGGAAAACACCAAGAAAGTCATTCAGTATCTTGCGCATGTCGCTTCATCCTTCAAGTCCAAAAAAGACCAGGTTAGTAAATCACCGTCACTTCCTTTTGCACAATCGTTGAATTATCCGGTTTTCCCTTCTTCTGGCATCAGTAGATTTCCTTGTTAGTCCATTTGTTTAATGTGATTTACTCGGGGCAAGCTGTGTGGCAAACGCATTCCTATTTCAGGCCTCGACATGCCCGCCTCACCTCTGCGGCGGCTCCAACTGAAGCAAAACGCAGATGTTTTTGTGCACGTGTGTGTTCATGTAGTACTCATGTTAAATGTAGGTTATTCGGCAGGACCAGACACGAGCTGCTTAATAAATCATTTCTTCATGAGTCACCAGGTGACAGCAGGTTTCCTCTGCAGTTATGTAATAGTTGCGCTGAAGCTGGTATCAGATATGTTCAACTTTCTTTTTCCACTTTTTCTCCAGGGCTCCGCTGTGTTGTCACATGTGAGTTCATTTCTGACCTCATAAATGTCCAATCAAAGGTTTTCTTTACTAACCAAATATTTGTCTTTTTCTGCACATTGAAGAAAATGCATTCAAGATTACACAAAACTGTTGATTTTAATGGCTTCAAAAGAGCAGCTTGGGGAAATGTGCTTTGTGGCTTTCTGTTTGGGGAAAGACCGCTTGTATATTCATTAAGATCAACCTGACTCCTCTTAGCAGTATTTACAAAACTCAAACATGTTATTTCATGTTAGTTTCAGCTGTATAACAGCACAGTTTTACCAAGCAGGCTGGCATGAAACTTCCCATAAAACTGCGTTTTTTCATATATTTTTTTTACTTTTTTATCGCTCTGTGTTTAAACAGCACACAGTTGGCTGTTTTTAAAATGATTCGATTAAGATTAGTAACTTCCAGTCGAGGCCACTCAAACGGTTTCAACTGAATGTTATTTTACAAATTAGAGTTTTATTGATTACACTTTTAATAACCCGGATTTTACCATCAACAACTCAGCAATTTGTGTTCCAAAAACTTAAAGCAAATTTAAAATACCTAATTCACTAAGGCCAATAACTTAATTTTTTTCCCTCGCTCCTGTCAGTGCTGCACTTCCTTACCGATTCTCATTATATTTGGCTTCACAGTTGTTGCCTAATAATAAAGATTGGGATTTTTGTGCAGTGTAGCATTCACGTTAATGACACTGTGCTTTGAGGAAATAAAGGGAAAAGAGACAACAGAGCAGCTGAGCAGCACCTTTATCTGAAGCTGCACTGCACAATAGTGTTTGTGTCTATGTGAAACGTTTCCCACTCCACCCAGCAGAGGTTTTTTAAATTTGCTCTGTTTGGTCAGTTGCTCTGATTTTTTTGTTTTTTTTTTTGTTTGTTGTTGTCATTGTTGTGTACCTGTATGCCGATTGTTGGGACTTACCTGCATTTCGCTTTGGGTTTTTGACCAACCTGCATGTGTGCTGCTTGTGATCTCTTGTTTGTGCATGCATGGACAGAAAGTCTTAGTAATTTTATGCTTGAGCGGGCTTGCTGTGCAGTGGGGATGTGTGCTGGAATGTGCAGGAGAGTGTGTGTATGTGTTTAATAAGGAGTTTTCCTGAGGCTATTGTTTTAATTGTGCAGACACAATTGCTTTTAAATAAGTCACTGCACACGTTTGTTTTCCATTTGCTAGTTGCAGAGCTGCAGAAAAAGGTTTAAACTTGCGCTTGCTTAACCAGCGTCCATCTGAGTGTCACACTAAATGCTGAATCCAACTCTGTTGTGGCTCTGACTTCTCTCTGTCAGGGGGAACTGGAGAAGCAGCTGCTGCAAGCAAACCCGATCCTGGAGGCCTTCGGCAACGCAAAGACTGTAAAGAACGACAACTCCTCAAGATTTGTAAGAGCTGCTCCTTTTCTATTTTATTTAAATGTCACAAAGAAGCTTTGAAAAGGGTTCAAACAGCAGACGCTACCAACTATTTCTGCCTAGCATGTATGAAGCATCAACACTTAACACTTAGGATGAATGCAGCGATCAGCTGGACTTAGAGCTCTGCCTGTCTACACCTGCAGTCTTCTTTTTGTCTTTTTCCATTATATTAAAAAACGAAAGAAAAAAACAGTATTTATCAAGTCTAAGTGCTTGAAATGAAGGCATCTAGACTTCTCTCTGTAGTTCATGAACACGTTTCTCCTCTGATCAATACACATATTTAACCCAAGTGTCCCCTCGGAGGTGTCCTGAGAGTAGCTGACCCTGTAATCATGCAAATCCGTAAGGGTCATATGAGCCAAGGTGTGCACGGGAAAGGGATTTCAAGACAGCATTGTCGATGTCTGAGAGCTGCTGTTGTAAGACAACACCTCTGTTCAGTGATGCTCATTCACAGTGGACATAGAAAGCCTCATTCACTCCTTTGAAACCATGTGACATGTTCACATGTTGTTCATTTCAAGCACCTAATCTACCAGAACCTGGATGACAGAGAACTGCAAAATCGAGAAGACACAACCAGGGTTTTTTACATCTTTCATCTCATAAACTTTGGACACATTTTGGGTGAATCACATTGTGACATTTAGGAGTCACGTTTTTTTGACGTGTGTGTTTCTCTGTACGACAA
The DNA here is from genome assembly GCA_015108515.1 of Hemichromis elongatus. Classification (NCBI taxonomy): domain Eukaryota; kingdom Metazoa; phylum Chordata; class Actinopteri; order Cichliformes; family Cichlidae; genus Hemichromis; species Hemichromis elongatus. The sequence continues at coordinate 25,397 of VUQR01012539.1, read as the reverse complement.
AATTCTTGCTTCCAAACAGAAAAAAAATCCCCATATTAAAAATATATACCTAGAAAAATAATTTAAAAAAACAAACAAACAAAAACTAACAGTGTAATTTTTTTTTTTTTTTATAATTGTAAGTGCTATATAAGAAATGTTTGATTAGAATTATGGACTTTGAGAGAATCCGAGGTAAATAAAGGTTATCTACATGTTTCTACAACTACCAGGAAGTGGTCCGCCTTGGCTCTCACAGTGGTGAGAGATGCTGAGTAGAAGTTTCAGCTGTTTGGTCTGACTGCATTGATTATTTTATTCCCATACATAGTTCAGCCAGTCTCTATAAAAGTTAACATCTTTTTGTGGTGGATTTAAAATAACTAAAAATTCTTCTTCAGGGAAAATTCATCAGGATCAACTTTGATGTCAATGGATACATCGTTGGAGCCAACATTGAAACTTGTATCCTTTTAAAACTAAAAATTCTGGAGGTGTCAATGCTCTTTGCCAAACCTGGCACCTTTTAAGTTCTGATTACGCATCATCAAAAGTAGCCTGCACATTTGGCCTTCCTGTGAGAAAAGGACTGAAATTTAGATAAAGTGATGAATGATGAATAAAATCTGAGGGCTTCAGAGCTGCAAAAAAGATCAAATTTTACCTTCATTTCATTCGTTTAACCATTAACTAATATTCTTATAGATGATGCTGCGCTCCTGCTCTTCCTTTTGATGTTTTGTCCTTGATTGAATTGTCAGATCTGTTGGAGAAGTCTCGAGCTGTGAGACAAGCTAAAGACGAGAGGAGCTTCCACATCTTCTACTACATGCTGTCGGGAGCTGGGGAAAAGCTGCGCTGTGAGCACTGAAACCCTTTTGTTCACTGCATGAATGTAATGACAGGCTGCACAGAGCCAAGTAACCGTGCTAGCCCTGACAGCTGCATGTGGTTTACATTTTTAATCACTGCAATCTATGAAGAGCTCATATAAATGCATACTTTTTCTTAGCTCTGTCACTGCGACTGTGCAGAGCACTGCTTGGGGTTGAGCCAATGCAAGGCCCATATCTTCAGCTTTACAGAAGTAAAATGAAGAGTTCCTAATGAATGCATCTCTCTCTCCCTCTCTGATTATTATCCAGCTGAGTTGTGTCTGGAGGATTACAGCAAGTACCGTTTCCTGTCTAATGGACATGTGACCATTCCCGGTCAGCAGGACAAAGACCTGTACACCGAAACCATGGAGGCCTTTAACATCATGAGTGTCCCAGATGAGGAAATAACTGGTACCCATCACCTTGTTTATTTCAACCTATTGGTTAATATGCAAGTTAGGTTTGTGACATTGAGTTTAATGATGCTTTCTAAGGTTTTCCGCACGTCTTACCTGGTGTTGTTTTTTGTTTTTTTTCTTGTTTGTTTGTTTCCCTCAAATCTCACATTTTTAGGCATTAATTTTATTTTAAATTATAATGAAATGCTGTTTTCTTTAAACCTTAAAGTATCTGTTTAAATAAGATGGGGGACAGTTAAAGAAAACTTTAATATGTGTGATTTGGTGTGACATCACTGTGATGCTGTTGCATTGGCAACATCAGCGTTAGCATTGCTTTTTACACCGTCACTGAAACTTATTGTCAGAATTTCGTGAAGACGCAACTCGAAACTCGGTGGGGAAAACCTGGGAAAGGCTAGAAAAGCTTCGGGAAGTTGGGTCAGGTCGTGTATTGAGTAGATGTACTACTTTTACAAATCATGGTTAATTTTAGACTGAACAACCCTACACCATAACCTCCTACACCATTCCGTTCGGGCTCGGTCGACCTGATGTGTAGCTGCCTTTCTCGATAGGTGGACGTCAGGTTATGTGGAAGGTTACAGCGCAGGGTTAAAATGGGGTTTTGGTTATGCCTTAGATTTCCCTGATAAGTCCAAATCAGGCCTTAGTATCAGCTCTACCATTGAATCGCAGGTGATCGTAGGTGAATCTGTTCCATTAAATGTTTAGATGTGTAATGCAGGTTTAATTATTAGTCAGTTGTTTGACAGCCTTAGAACAAAAGACTAAGGAATGTGTAAACATAATGTCAACATGGGCTAGAACTATTTTAAACTCCTACAAAGATCAAAGAATGAGGTTTAGTCCAAGGATCTAACCTCATGACCACCCTCAGAAACACCAACCCCAATTTTGTCCGCTGCATCATCCCAAATCACGAGAAGAAGGTACCGAAAAAAACCAAACTGATGCCACACTCGATGTATTTCTCAGCACTGCAGGTGCAGATAAACTGTCGCATGAGTCGCATGTTGTGACCAAAGAATGAGGTTTAGTCCAAGGATCAGTGTTTCTTGCTGATGCTGTAAGCACACAGAGGTTCTTCCAGGAACAGTGATGCTGTTTTTCCAGAGAATTGATTATTTAGGCAGCAGTGATTTTTAACTTCAAACGTAACTTTCTCTGGAGTAGGTTGGCTCTACAGCCTGATTTTTAACCATTGTGATGTCCTCTAGTATGAAGTAAACCACTTTGATGCTCGTGGCGTTAAACCTGAAGATGGTCAATTTTGTCTTTAGATGCAAATCAGTGTTTTTCTTTGTCTCCTGTATGGTTATCCTTTGGGTGTTTTTAATTGTGTGAGATGATCAGACACTGACTTTCGTTTCTTGGTCAGGCCTGTTGAAGGTGGTGTCTGCCGTGCTGCAGTTGGGGAACATGACTTTCAAAAAGGAGCGTAACTCTGACCAGGCCTCCATGCCCGATGACACCGGTATACGCATTAACACACACAGTCATAGTCTCTTCCTCTGTGCATGCCTTCAGCTGCATGCCATTTCATTCACTTAATAACTTTTGCATGCTCCAATATGATACCCATGTTTCACCCCCAGCTGCTCAGAAAGTGTGCCACCTGCTCGGCATCAATGTGACTGACTTCACACGAGCCATCTTGTCTCCAAGAATCAAGGTCTGAAAATCTGTGATCGTTATGTCATGTCATTATAGGAACATTTTTCATCCACATTTGTCCTGTTTCTTTCGCCAGGTTGGCAGGGACTATGTGCAGAAGGCCCAGACTCAGGAGCAGGCCGAGTTTGCCATCGAGGCTTTGGCCAAAGCCTCCTATGAAAGGATGTTCCGCTGGCTGGTCATGAGAATCAATAAGGCCTTGGATAAGACCAAGAGGCAGGGAGCCTCCTTTATCGGTATCTTGGATATCGCCGGATTTGAGATCTTTGAGGTACATTTTGACTTAAATATTGTCTGTTTAATTCTGCATACTGCAGAGAGAAGAGAGGAAAAAGTTTAATCAAAATAATAAAAACACATGGGTTTAAATACCAGGGATCACCCATTTGAAGCAAGGACCAATCAACATCTGTGACAGGATAGCAGTGAGAGTGAAGGGAAAGGTTTAAAAGATGGTCGTGATCATATGAGGTACGGTTTAGAGACGGTGGCACTTCTAAAAGAAAATTGGAGGTGGCAGAGCTGAAGATGCTCAGATTTTCACTAGGAGTGAGCAGGACGCTCAAGATTACAAATGAGTTCATCAGAGAGGGAGAGCCTAGGCTTAGTGGTTTCGACAAAGAGAGATGAGGGATAGTGGATGTTCTAGACAAAAGATGGTAAAGAGGGAGCTGCCAGGCAGGAGAAAAGGAGGAAGACCACAGACAAGCTTCATGGATGTAGGGAGGGACACACTGAGGGTTGGGGGTAGGAGATGATGTGCAGTGATGAGCCTTAAAGGGAGCAGACGAAAGACGTTTCGTAACAGTAATAAGGCGGAAAATGAAATGAAATCGGACACAACATGAATAGATGATGGAAAGCGACTAGACAAATGTATTGCTTTTTAAGTTTTTCTTTTAAGAGTACTTTTTAACATTAACTGCCATATTTGAAAACCTCAGTAAATCTGGCAAATGGTTCCACAGCTGCAGGTCTGTACAGAAAACAGTGATGTACGTGTATAAAGAGGCTGGGTGACAGAATCAGTTTCTACCTGGTGAGGCTATGCAGCAGCTCTCAGTAAGCCAGTAAACCATGCAGCAGTTTAAATAAAATTAGTAAAGGTTAAAAATGATTTGTACCCATATCTTCCTTTGTTCCTTTAACAATCTCAAAAACATAGGTGTGTTCAAAATTTTTAACACCTTTTTGACTTATCTGTACTTATGCTTTTATACTACTAGTTTAGCAGTTGAAACTGTGTAACCTCATCCTGATTTTTCAGCATAAATATTATAAATTTAAATCATTTTTAAAAAATCAGTTTATTTCCACAAGGGAAAAAGATTTTATTTTCCATTTACCGAAACGACCCTTTTTTTTTTTGTGTCCTGCAGCTGAACTCGTTTGAGCAGCTTTGCATCAACTACACCAATGAGAAGCTGCAGCAGCTCTTCAACCACACCATGTTCATCTTGGAGCAGGAGGAGTATCAGAGGGAGGGCATAGAGTGGAGCTTCATCGACTTCGGCCTCGACCTGCAGCCCTGCATTGACCTCATTGAAAAACCTGTATGTTAGCTCATAGTTGGCATTCCTCCTCCAGCAGTAATGGTTTTAACCTGGAGCTACGCCTCTGATTGAATTACATGTTTTCTGCAGAAATTTCTGCTTGCGTTCTTCACAGGAAACACTCGTGCAATAATTCTGGCATGGAAACCAAACTTCATGGTTAAGTGGCTTCTTGTGTGTGTGTGTGTACAGGCTGGTCCTCCTGGTATCCTGGCCCTGCTGGATGAAGAGTGCTGGTTCCCTAAAGCCACTGACAAATCGTTTGTGGAGAAGGTGTCTCAGGAGCAGGGCTCACACCCCAAGTTCCAGAAACCCAAGAAACTCAAGGATGACGCAGATTTCTGCATCATTCACTATGCTGGAAAGGTCAGATGTCAAATCTTAATTAGCATTTATTTTTTTAAATAAATGATACATGACAACACTTTTAGTAGTAACTATCTGAAATCCTAGAAATTCTATTCCTGAACCTGCAAATAAGCCATGAAATCACTGATGCTGTATTATCTTACAAGTATACAAATTATTTTGGGAGTGATGTTTTATAAGTTTACTTTTTCCATGTATTTCCAGCTTCTTACTACTTGGACTATTGCTCTTATTAAATGAGTGTAATTTTCAAATACTCTGTTTTATGTGGTGTTTCTTACAGTTAGGGAGTTTTTCCTTCCCACCGTCGCTGAGTGTTTTCTCATAGATTACCTGATTGTTTGGATTTTTCATTGTAGCTTGAAGCACCTTTAGGCAGCTGATGTAATTAGGGGATTTATAAATAAAACTGAAAAATTGAAAATATTAAGGTCACAACTTGTGTAATGTAGTTTCTACGCGCCACTAGATGGCAGCAAAATGACAACCCACACAGGATTCATCCATCAGTGCATTTTCTAAACCACCTATTTAGTTTAGAGTCACGAGAGTACAAAAAACCTTTACCAGGTGCATGATTTATTCATTGCAGCAAAGCATGAGGTTCATGATTCTTTATATATTAAATGGGCCATTTAAAGCACAAACTTAAAAATAAGGTTGAGGTTACTGATTATCCTGTGTTTTACACCCGTCTCCTGCAGGTGGACTACAAGGCAAACGAATGGCTGATGAAGAACATGGATCCTCTGAATGAGTGCGTGGCCACTTTGCTCAACCAGTCTACAGACAAGTTTACCTCCGACCTGTGGAGAGATGGTAGGTCATGTGACTGACTTTATCTGCAGGTGTGTGTTCTTTCAGTGTGAGACATAAACATCTAACTTTATAAAGTTATTTTAATTTTTTTCCATGATGCAATTTTTGTGTACCTACTATGAAGGTGCAATAGAACATCTTTGAATTTGTATTGCTTCACTGGTATTGGCGCCATTAAGAGCCAACAGTCACACAATGATAAACACAGCTGTGCTCTGTGCATCTTAACAGTGGATCGTATCGTTGGCTTGGATAAGGTGGCAGGAATATCGGACTCCACGCAGGGTGCATTCAAAACCCGAAAGGGTATGTTCCGCACTGTGGGTCAGCTTTACAAGGAGCAGCTGTCTAACCTCATGACCACCCTCAGAAACACCAACCCCAATTTTGTCCGCTGCATCATCCCAAATCACGAGAAGAAGGTACCGAAAAAAACAAACTGATTCCACACTCGATGTATTTCTCAGCACTGCAGGTGCAGATAAACTGTTGCATGAGTCACATGTTGTGAATAAAACTGTTCATGTGCATCAGCCAATTCCAGCCTGTTTATCTGAACCATTAAACTGAAATCTGAGCATTTCTGAGGTTAATAAATGGAACGCATGAATCAATCTCTTCTATTGTTTCTTCTTCCAGGCTGGGAAACTGGAGGCTAACCTGGTTCTGGACCAGCTAAGGTGTAACGGAGTCTTGGAGGGGATTCGGATCTGCAGACAGGGCTTCCCCAATCGCGTCGTCTTCCAGGAGTTCAGACAGAGGTAAATTAGACAGCAGATGGGTTTTGTCATCCATTTTTTTTTCAATATATACATTATATAAAAGATGCCAGGAGAAATCTGAGGTTTATGCTCATTTGTATCCTCCTCTAAATAAACTCTTCCATGAGGGGATTTTCATTGAAGAATGACGGCCTGTTATTTAAATCGTACTCATTCTTTAAATGTTGTAAATATTGATATCCTAATTAAACTACCTCTGTGTCTAAGTAGAAGAGCATCAGTCTTTTGTCCTAAAAATCAAATCATCACCTCAAGTTTTGTTTTTAATGTATAATTGGGAAAAATATCTCCCCTTTTAGGAAACAAGTTAATATAACGTAAAATGGACCTAACCAAACTTTTCTTAGTTTTCTTGCAAATAAACAAACTGAACTGGTCTCATTATCCAAATGGGAAAGGACACAAAAAGAGTCTATTTGTTCCATTAGATGCATTTTGATTTTAGAGTCGAATTTAAAAAAAAAATAAATAGAAAAAAGTAAAGTTAACTCTAAAAATGTCAGGCTTTTTATCTGCTGGTTAATTTAATGGTGCTTGTCTGTCTCAGGTATGAAATCCTCACTCCTACCGCTATTCCAAAAGGATTTATGGATGGCAAGCAAGCCTGTGTGCTCATGGTAAGCACAACACAATCAATAAATCAGTGGTAGCAGCTGTCAATCAGAAGAGGACTCCTCACAAGTCTTGTTTTATGTTGCACTGAAACACTTCCCTGTTCTGCATGTCAGATCAAAGCCCTGGAGCTCGACCCAAACCTGTATCGCATCGGTCAGAGCAAAGTGTTCTTCAGGGCCGGAGTCCTGGCCTACCTGGAGGAGGAGAGGGACATAAAGATCACTGATGTGATCATCAACTTCCAGGCCTGGTGCAGAGGATATGTGGCCCGCAAGTATGAGACATCAGCTATTTTATTCTATTTCAGTTGGTGCCTTTGCACATGGGCAACATGGTTGCATGCTTTGATTTCTCACTCAGGTCTCATAATCTGGTCTGCAGAGTTGCTGTTGTTGTTGTTGTAGTAAATAATAATAATATTATAATTATTATAGAGCGTTCACCAAGAGACAGCAGCAACTGACAGCCATGAGGGTTATTCAGCGAAACTGCGCCGCCTATCTCAAACTCAGGAACTGGCAGTGGTGGAGACTCTTCACCAAGGTAAAAGACTAATATTGGTATTTTTTTATTTTTTTTTTAACACCACAAGAAGTAAATGAATAAAGGCTACAGATACAGGAAGATGGACTAAGCTGGAGCTAAATGATTAAATACACATGTTTTTAATTAATTAGTTTTAAGAGTTTACTTGAACTTACCAAGCTGTCACCAATCAGTTTTTGTTATTTTAGTGTTGGTAAGTTCACGTTTCTTGTCTTTAGTTTCTTTTGAGTGCCATTTCACCACTTTATTTATTTATTTGTTTCTCTCTCTCCTCCAGGTGAAGCCTCTCCTGCAGGTGAGTCGGCAGGAGGAGGAGATGCTGGCCAAGGAAGAGGAGCTGATTAAGGTGAAGGAGAAACAAGAGCAGGCTGAGGAGCTGATCAAAGAATATGAGGCCAAGCAGAAACAGGTAAGAATCACATATCAACCTTCTTGATAAGTTACATTTTCTCTTGTGTGATTGTGACAACGTTTAAACCTGGAACATAAAAAATAAATTAATAAAATTCCGAAGCTTGGAGATTTAGCCTTCGTTCTCCTCTGGTAGCTGAATGCAGAGAAGCTGGCTCTTCAGGAGCAGCTTCAGGCCGAGACGGAACTCTGTGCCGAGGCTGAGGAG
>VUQR01012537.1:23913-46464 GCA_015108515.1 Hemichromis elongatus | reverse complement strand
CATGCATGGGGTGAGAGGGGTTGTCCATAATACAAAGAAGCTTTTTTAGCATTCTCCTCTCAGACACCTCCACCAAGTTCTCCAGTCTGACACCCAGGACAGAACCAGCCTTTTTAATCAGCTTGTTCAGCCTGTTGACATCGGCTGTCTTCAACCCACTGCCCCAGCACACAGCTGCAAAGAACACGACACTCTCTACCACAGAGTGATAGAACATGGTCAGCATTTTCCTACAAACATTAAAGGATCTGAGTTGCCTCAGTAGGAAAAGCTGGTGTTCTTCGTCCAGTCTAGCTTACGTGTTCTTCGTATGTCAGATTAGTGTCAGCTTGTTCCCCATGTGTTTCCACTTCCCCTAATCCCCCTTGTGTGTATTTAGTCTGTGAGTGTTAGTTAATGTTAGTTTTATTTCAGTTTTGCCTTGCGTTTTGTTTGTACCTTTTTGATCAGCCTCATTAAACGGCTCGGTTTTTGTTAATTCAAGTTTTGGTTCCATGTTTCATTTTGTCTGCATTTTGGGTCCTCTATGTCACTCCATACAGTTTGCCTTCGCCAGACTGTGACATGCATAGGCCACTGCCCTGTGTTTCTTCATAGTCTACATTACATATTAGGCCAGGACAAAAGTAGTAAAAAATAGTTAATTTTACAACAATATGGTTAAAAAATCAAGCTTTTAGAGCACATCTATGCACTGAGCTGTAGTTATACGGACCAAAAAGTAACCCTGAGGTTGAAGAAAGTACGTAACTGTTAGTGATTCTGCCAATAATGCATATTCTGCGTGTTTTGACTGTGAAGAAACAGGAAGAGTCAAAATGTTTTGTTTTGTTCAAGTGAATAACAATTTGCTGTTGAGAACTGAACATCCTTAAACATCTTTTTTTACATTTACAGTATTTACCACGGCTGATGTTCTGGCAACAGCTCATACAAAACAAACGTACAGAAGCATTTCTTAAACTGATTTTGTATAACAGACTTTAGGATTAAACAGAGAGTAATAACATTTTGTAATGCAAGCAACCAAACTTTATTATGACTACCTTGAAAGTTCTTTCTGAAGGCTTGGTTAATCATCAGGTGCTGCACACCATCTGTGAAAAACATATTTTACCAAGCTGCTCACATGTTTTGTGAACCTTGCTTGCTTCTTCCAAGAAAAACCCTGGCTATCTAACAGAAATATTGCCTCAGTGGTCCCACACGTGAAGCACATGCTCAGAGTCACGGGAACAGAGAGCTGTCAAGTGAGTTGCAGGTCATCTGATTAGTGAACAGGAATGCGTGCATAACCCCCCCCCGACTATCGAATAAATAAGTCACCAAAAAAGAGCGATTGCCTTAACCTGCAACCTCGTGTCCCTCTGGCTTGATGACAGGACTCATCTATCAGTCCCTTTGGCCTTCTGCAGGGTGACTTTTTTCATTTACCATGGAAACACACGCTGCTTGTGTCTTAACCATTTCAGAGCCACAGTGGACACAGCGTAGATTCTAGGCTGGTAAAAGTTAAAGGGTCAAACTATGTCTTAAAAGAAGCTGTTCTAGCTTTTGATCCTGGAACAGGTTGTCAATACTAACTGATGATATGTAATGCATTTTTAACATTTTGGCTTAATATCCTCAAAATTTGTTTGGCTTGACACTATGACATTATTTTTTTCCGTCTTTTTCTTAAACCTTTATGAATTTTATACTTCTGCATAAATAAATGTCTGTGCGATACATAAAAGGCTATGCGAAGAAGATGTTCTGCTCATTACTCAACCACCAGCATATAATTTCTATTTTTTTGAATTCATAATACTGAATATAATTAGGAACAAAGTGGTGAATAACTTAAATATGTGACATACTTTCATTGGATGTCCATTTAATTACAGTCATGTAAAAAATAAAGATTTCATAGAACATTGTTTATCATTATTAACTGTGCTGACTTGCTTTTATTTAGCTTGATCTCTTTATACTATTTTAACTTGGTGTATACCTCCTTCTGTATTGTAAATCACTTTGTGAATTTTGCTCTTTAAATGTGTCACATAAATAAACCTTACTTACTTACTCACAGCTCCTATAAGAATTAAGAGGGAAAGTAACAGCCAGGTGCTACAAATCAATTAACTTGATTAGCTGGGTATCAGAAAGTATATCACAAGGTTGCATCTGAGGCTCTGCAGTCGGGAGTCAGAATGTGAAATATTAAAGTTTATTACAGTACAATTGGCAAAAGATTAAACAAGTATGCTTTTGTTTAGTTTTTTTCAGAAGGAAGAACATCGTTACACGACTTAGATTTATAAATCTGCACCTGAACAAACCACAAGATGGACAGATTAGATCAGCCAGTATATCAGCATAAACATCTCACACCAGCTGTCAAGCACAGTGCTGGAGGGGTGATGATTTGGGTTAGTTTTGCAGCCACAGACCCTTCTGCACTCAGTGAACTTGTAGTCATTGAGTTGCTCACTTCACTTTATACCAAAATATTCTGGAGTCAGATGCGAGGCCATCTATCTAAAAGTGAAAGCTTGGCCCAAAATGAGTCACCCAACAGGACAGTGAACCCAAGGACACCAATAAATCTACAACACAATGCCGAAAAAATCTAAAAATTATGGTGTCACAACTTTAATCCAGGTGCCGGTTTAGCTCAGCGGTTAAATAGACGACCACACGTAGCAATGCCAAATGGAGCAGTGTGTGTTGATTTCAGCCTGGGACTTTTTGCACTGTGTTCTTCCAGATCTTGTTCTTCCTGTTTTCCTGTCTATATCACTAAAGAATATCTACTAAATATGAAAAAAGCCCACGATAATATTAATGATAATAATAATAATAATGTTCAAATTTTAACTCAACTGAAATGCTGTGCAGGGATCTCAAGAGAGCCTGCAATCCTTAAAGAAATGAAGCAATGCTAAAGAAGACTGGGCCAAAAACATTTTCTTCAAATGATTGCTGTTAAAGGTGGTTCTACAAGGTAACTGATTTTAGGGTGCACAGAGAACCTACTCACATTGGATCTACAGTTTCTCCCACAACAAGTCTAAAAGAAAATGAAGCTATGATGGAAAGGTATTAACACAAGGTACACACTTAAAAACACAAGCATTGACTATGAATGAGGCCTCATAATGTTTTACTAAATATATTTTTACATATTACCCTTTATTTTGTACACTGCATTTAGACATCTACGTGGCGGACGAGAACTTATTTACCGCACAGTGATTCACTGCAATTTACTTGCTTGTAAAATATGACACTATGGTACTGCAATATTGCAGATCATCTTTTTTTAAAACAAACCCTAAATCAGGGTTGTCAAGCTCATACAGCCTGCTTTTATCTAAAGGGGGACCAGACCAGTCAAATGAAAGCATAAAATTACAGTCTTTATTGAATTTAATACAAACAGACTGCCCAGTAATTATAAAACATATAAAGTTTTTGTTAATTTACTGTGGACTCACAAATAGTGGGGGGAAAAAACATGAACTTTCCCAGTATTTGATTGTTGATCTGTTAGTTAATTACTGTGGTGACATTCTTAATCAATAGGAAATGCTGTAAAACTTATGAAAGTACAGTTAAAGATCTATGCACTGCTTTCCAAAACTGTCCAGTTGTCCAGTCTTCACCGGGCTGCTTCTGACCCCTGGCCTTATATTTGACACCAGTGCTCTAAAGGATAACACTGCTACAGCATAGTAAAGTTTTAGTAAAGCAGTATATATATCACAAAAAAGACAAAGTCTTTACAACCAGCACAGAGAAGACAGGGAAATAAATAGGCAGACAAACTGTAGAGTACTCAAACTATAATACAGAGTTTATTGGGACTTAAAGGACACAGTGGGTTTGGCTTTCACATGCACTCAGCACTTTGCTGTATATCACATTTAAGAAGGAAAATTCCCTCATTAATTCACTCCTCTCCAGCCTTTTGCTCCTCCTTCCCTTCACTTCCAACAAACCATGTGAGTTTGTGTGTATTGGTGTTGACACGTTTCCCCCAGCGAAGCAAACAGAGCATGACAGTCAGAGAATAAACAAAGTGCTGATGTTTGTGTGAGCATTGTCTGAGAGCTCATGCTAACAAGGAGGCACTTCAGTCTGATTCAGATTTTTTTTTTTCATATCAAGTACACAGAGGGGGAAAATAAACAGGCTTGTGTGAGATTGGTAAGGAAAATTAAAAAGTATTGCATGGACCAGCTTTCACTACCTCAAACAGGGAAAATACTACATTCTTAAATTAACAAGCGCCTGAACTCTTCCTCCCTTTTAACTGGCGGTGCTGCTGCGAGAAGGCCACTTCTATGCGCGGAGATCCTCTGGTGTCTCCTTCTCCTCCACCTGGCTCTAGCATGACTGAACTGGACTCATTAAGGAAAAAATCAAAAAATCAAAAGGCAAACCTTTCACATAGCTGTGTGTCCAACTGTGATCGAAGACACAGGGTATCAAGAGGAAGACCCTTACGATTTGTGAGGCATTTTTTGAAGAGCGAGTTGAAGGTAGGTGTAAGAGGGCTAAAACATAACATAACCTGTACAGCAAATTTCTATGCAGCAGTATCTTTTACATGGACAAACAAAAAAGGCATAGGGAGAACAAGAACACTTTAGTTTTGGATGTAGAAAATGACAATATCACGATAATAATGTGCCTTAATGATCAGAGGTAAAACATTTTCATTTGGTAACAAAACAGCATGACATTATTTGAAATTGTGCAACTTGGTCAGGCTGAGTGCATGTGTTCCTCTCCACTCCGTGGGGACTGTGCAGAAAATCTGAGCAAAACCGAACAAAACAAAAACATCAAAAAGAAAAAGAAAAAAAAAGAAGTAGAGTTCTGTTTCTGTACAGCATGTTAATTAGTTTGTCAAACTCCACATAATCTCAAATATAAAGTGACACTGTAAACCGAGGGAGGGGCGTCTGTGTGTATATGATGGTAACATCAGTGGAATGAGGTATGCAAAAGCGAAAGGGATACAGCTGTCCATACTTACACTTGTCCATGCAATGAAAACACAACACGAGTCTCACAATTCTGAGTGTGTGCGTCGTTCTGATTGCGTATGCACTGTATGCATGTATGTGTGCTATAAGCAGTATGATATGTCTGCAGGCTCATATTTAGAGAAAAATAAAAGTGTAGAAAAGGGATCACGCATTCTGATCCTCCTGTGGTTCCAAACAACAGCTAAAAAAAAAAAAAAACCTTCAATAAAACCCAAAAATTCAACAATGACAACGGTATCACAAAACTAAACCGTAATCTTTGGCCTGAGTGTACGCAAGGCAATGTACATTTATATGTTGAGGTTGTTGAGGTGATGTGTTCTGAATGTTTAGGAGTGATCTGAGGTATGGGAGGTGAAATGCAGAAAGAAAGAACATGTTAAGAGTTGTGCAGATGGCACGCCTGGGTAGGCCAGGTGGTGCTGTTGGTAGATGGAGAGATATTGGTAGGAAATACAGGCCAGAAAGAAAGTACACGACTGAAAGTGACTGGAAAAAAAGATAATCTTTTCTTCTATTTTTTTGTCTGGAAAAACAAACAAACAAATAAACCGAAAAAAATTAAAAATTCACCAAGACCCCATCTTCAATTCCCTGTGGTGGTCTTTATTATACAGTGGATCCCCTGAATATTAGCTTGTTTTCTATTTTTTAATTTCATCACTATCAGTGGCTCTGTTCTACAGTCCAACAATCCTGAGGGTAGGTAAGGTTTGTCTAAATATTTCCAAAAGTCTCTGCAACACTGACCATCCTACTTCAAATGCCCAAGACATTAGGGCATGGTCATCCCCCCCACCCCATCCCACCCCTCCCTCCCCCCCATGGACTGACCATCAAGGCTTTTAAGACCGGCTGTCTCCAGCTGCTGCTCAGGCCCCAGCAGTGGACCAGTCAGCAGCAGGGAAGCCCTCGGTAGCTCCTTCCCTTTGCACGATATATATGTGTGTAGGTGTATGTGTTCTGTATTTGTGTGTGTGGGGCGCCCACACAGCCACGATGCCACTAGGGGGCAGAGTTGGACATGGAGTCCACAGAGTTTACGCTGGAAGACTGCACACGGCTGTTGGAAATGGACACCTCTGGGTGCTGCGGCAGAAAAAAATAGAGATACATCTGTGTGGGTTAATCGAAATTGGCTTTGCCTGCTTTCCGAGTGTGCCTGTCCGTTCACTTACATGCCTTCTGAAGATCCTGTCCAGCAGGCTGCGTCGAGGTGGCTCTGGCGGCTGGTTCCAGTCCAAATCTGGAGATCTCGTCCCATGAGGCCCAAACACATTCAAATCTCTAAAACACTCGGTTTCTATCATCTGAATCAGAGGAAAATTAGAAGCAGAAAGAGAAAAACTTGGTGAGCTTTCCCAGCAAGTTATGAGCAGTGCACTGAGCGTTTAAAAATGTCATATGACATGAACGTGGTTACCTCATTCTGCCACGGGATGGAAACGCTGCCTGTAGCAAATTTGGAGTAGAAGTCATTGTCTGTTTGGTCCAAATTGACTCCCTTGACTGTGGAGAACTGCTCTATGTCCAAAACATCCTTACAGTACACTGCCCGAGGCTGAGAGAGGGCAATGACCATGAAAAAGATTGGGTTGAAGGGAAAAACAGAAAACAAGTTTATCTTAATAGATAATTAATCATCAAGGAATTTTGCTTGTTGTTTCTGATTTTTTTTTTCTATTCTGGCTATTTTTGAATATTTCCACTTAAAAAATGTCCTTACTGATGCAGGAAGTGTCAGTAAGGATACTTGGTTTCAGCAGTGAGTTTGATTAAAACCTCCAGTGCAGAATAATATCAACAACTCACATCAGGCACAAAGGGAGGCTCTACCATTCCAGCCTCCATCCGCTTGAAGTTGATGTTTTTGAAGAACGAGTGGGCCTTGACGCCTGCTGCTCCATCCGCCTTGCACCCCAGCCTCTGCTTAGGGTCTTTGGTGAGCAGCTGGGTGAAATAGAAGCACAGATGAATCACTCAATTATTCATCATTCATCTCTTACTATATAAACATCTCTCCATTGAGCCTCACCATTCTACAGATGGCCTTGGCGTCCTCTGTAAACTTGTCGTTGTACTCCTCCTCTTCCTCCTGCACCCTCCTCTCCACTTCCTCCCGTTTCACTCGCTCTTTGCGGGCACGGAAGGGTGATCTCCCAGCGGTCATTTCGTAAATGAGGCAGCCCAGTCCCCACCAGTCAGGACTCATGGCGTACTTTTCGTTGTTGATCACCTCTGGAGCTATAGACCCAAGGGGAATACAGTACTTAATAAAACTCGCACATTTTACCTTTCTTCTTTAAAAATACTGACTATAGTGCTTCTTACCCATGTAGCCTACTGTCCCCACTCTGCCTCTAATGAGTTCTCCATCAGGCACTTTGATAGCCAGCCCCAAGTCAGAAATACGAATGTGTCCTGCAACACAGAGTGTTAGTGAGGCGAGGTAAGAGAACTGCTGATGTTATCCACATGTATCTGACAGGCTCTTTGTGCAAAACTAGCTGGCTGTAATTTATTATGAGGTACATATGCAATTTAACATGCAAAATGCTGCATCGCAATATTTACAAATAAGAACTGCCGAAACTTCAAGACTCACCGTTGTCATCTAATAGGATATTCTCAGGTTTCAAATCCCTAAAGATGAAAGAGCGTGCAAGTGTGTTAAAGTATAAAGTATCAGTTCACAACATACATTATTAAACAAATTTAACAAAACAAAACATTCATTCTGACTGACCTACATCTTTAAATGCACCTAAGACTGTGTGACATTTACCTGTAGACGATCGATTCCCTGTGCAAATGTTCGAGACCGCAGCAGATTTGAGCAGCGTAAAACTGGACCCTGTCTTTGTCGAAGCCAGGCGTGCCCATGTTGTAGATGTGAAACTTTAGGTCGCCGCCGTTCATGATGGTCAGCACCAGACACAGGGCGTCTTTGGTCTCGTACGCGTACGCTAAGCTCACCTAGTTGAAGACGAGAACACTCATGCAGAAGCCGCAAGGCATCCATGCCGCACTTTATTCCTCTTGATTTTTTTACTCACGACAAATCTACTGTTGACTTTCTCTAAAATCTGCTTCTCGTTGAGAGCCATGGACTCTCCTTTCCTCTTCTTTATCCTCTTCTTCTCCAGCTTCTTGCAGGCGTACATCTTTCCCGTTGCTCGAACCTGGCAGGCACAAACCTGAGGATTAAAGACATCGCGTTATTTCACATGTCAGTGTGAAATGGTAATACTTTTAACGTCAACATCAAAAAGTATCTTCGCGTCTCTCACCTCTCCAAATCCCCCCTTTCCCAGCACTCGGTACTGTCTGAACGTGTCCTTAGTGATTGGTTGCCTGTCATAACACAGGCACAGCAAAACCCATTAGCAGATGATCATAGTATTGATTAAGACAGGCATTATGTGCAGATCTCAAATCCATCCTGAGTCTGTTTCCTGTATAGATGATGGAACCTCTTGTACATAATTTCACTTTCCAGACACGGATACAATCAAGGCTGCTCTGAAAGCCTGCTGTTTACTTCCAGCTGCTGTTTACTTACATGCCATCTGCATAAAATATTGTACTGTTTAGAATGAAGTGTAATTCTATCCAAGTCATTTCTTATCTGGAAAATTATACCTTCTTAACTCTTTAAATTATGGTTGTTGGGGCTGTCATGACATCTGATTATCATTTCACCACTATCACGAAAAATACTAGAAGTAATATTATTGCAATATCATTGTATTAAATGAATGTATAATTTTATTCACTGACTTAAAAAGTAATAACCACACTCCCCAAAAGGTTGGGATTTTGTGTAAAATGTAAATAAAAACAGAATGTTTGGAAATTGGATAAGGCCATATATTATTCACAGCAGAACACAGAAAACCTATTCAGTGGTTAAATTTTGCATTTTGCTATTTCGCGAAAAATCTTAGCTCATTTTCAATTTGACTGTAGCAACACATCATTTTGCAACAACTTAGGTGACGCAACAGGTCAGTAATATGGCTGGGTATAAAAGGAGCATCGCAGAGAGGCAGAGTTTCAACAATCTGAAAAAAATTATATCTCTCAGTTTTGGCAGCATTTCAGAATGGTGTTTCTCAACATAAAGGCAAAGGCTTTGAATATCTACAATATGTAATGGTTAAAAGATTCAGGGAATCTGGAGAAATCTCTGTGCCCAAAGTAAAGGCATCATCAATGGTGAAAGGTATATACAGGTTTTAGATCCCAAACTTTCCTGAACGGTTGCTGTAAAAAGTCTGTGAGAGTTGGTGACACAGTTATTTCCCACAGTATCAAATGTCCATTACCAACATGATAGTGATATTTCATTTGCAAATATCACAGCTATAGTCAATACAATCTTTGAATAACCCTGACTTTACTTACATTGTTTTTTTTTTTCCATTTACCTGTCGCTGGAGTCTATGTTTGTCTCTTTTTAGGTTATTTCTTTCACTCACTGAATTTTTAAAGCAGTGTAATCTGGAGAACGGACAGCAGCTAATTTTTGGTTTACATTGTAGCCAAAAAAAATCAGACAAAAGAAGCCCTTAATGAATGTAATCGTATGTACCGTTATAAACACTAACTTTTATCTCAACTTTAATTTTTACCATGCTGTATTAGTAAGACAGTAGTAGGACTAGTCATTTTACACACTGAATGATATATAATTCATATCATCCTGATTTGAAATATTGCATTATTGCAGCTCATGGCATTTATTTTGTTGGTCAGGCCCAAGAGGATTTTTTATATACAGTTCTTGTGCTGCACTAGAAGATATTGCTTCCGAATTAATATGATTAATAGATTGTTAGGCTCTGACTCTTTAGTCCTTGTTACAGTTGCAACTCAAATAAAATGGTTATCATAATTTTATGTTCTGTGTTAGCTCTGCATCAGGCAGTTTTTTTTTTGTTTTTTTTTTTACACAGCCATGAAATAGATATAAGCAAACAAAACCCAACCAACCTCTCCAGCATCTTCCACTGTAGAAAACGGTCAAAGTACATGCTGTTCTGGTAGTCTGCAAACGGAGCTCCACTCAGGTAGTCGTGGACAGCCCTGGGGCAATGCAAAAAAACAAAAACAAATTAGTTACCAAAATGCACGTTGTGGGATGAAAATGCAGAGACAAATTAGTGAGAGTCCTGCAGACAGATGAATGAGGAACTCACTTGCGGCAGTTGCTGAAGATCTCCTTACATGGACTCAGCTCAAGGTTTTCTCTGCACTGGTCTGCAAAAACCTCTGCTATGTCTACACGCTGAGGTGACTACATCAACACATGTAAACAGACGCACAGTAGCACACATACAAGAATGCGTCACTCTGTATTACACACACTACAAATTAAAGAGATCCATAAACGTCTGCCCTCGTTCAAGTTGAACCAACATTACACTGACTGTTTAATGCGTATACCGAATTATTAAACCCGCGGAGGCATCTTGGTGACCTTTAATTCTGCCATAGTGCAACATTTTTATCTGCTTACAAAATTTTCTTTTGAAGTAAAATGTGAAAAAAAGAAGGCTCAGAAGTTTTTAAAATGTATCTGATAAGGAAACTTACATTTTCTGATAGAAAGGCCTTGATGATCTGGCACCCTCTGCTTTTTCTTTTTTCATCAGGTGTTACCTCATAGTCTTCCTAAACAAGAAAACAACTCAGTGTCGTTAACAACCTCCTGTTATAGATTTGCATTACATACTTTTATAAATGTGACAAAATGATGATCATTTGCAGTCTTTGGTCTAAGGACAAGGCACCTTTATGTCATCAGTGTTTTCTAGGCTATAAACAGTGGCATTTGTGATCACTTGATCAATTATTGGCGAATTTCAAAAGTCAGATGTAAAAGATTTCTCGTTATCTTTAGTTTGTGAAGTTGTGAAACATTTCTTTAGGGTTCTATAGATCTGAAATCTACAACAAAAGACAGCATTTATTCATGTAATGATTTATTGGATGGCGTGTTGTGAAACTGTCTTTCAATGTGACCTTTTATTAATTACTTCACTGACATTCGTAACAGCTTGATTGTTGACTTTCTCTAGCTGCAAACCATGACTAAATGTTTTATTAACCACAAAATCCCAGTGGACTTGGAAGACGCACACTATTCTGTTGCAGTTGTTGACTAACAGAATTTATCGGAACAAAAATAATTTCTCCCGCCCAGTGAAGCCAAGTCAAACAGGTTTAATCTCAAGCATCCCAAATCGAAAATTTACATTGATGCAATTTATAATCTGTTCAGCAGGTTTGTTAAAAACAAGGAAAAAATTTCCCTTAAACAAGTGCATGGAAAAACTAAACACAACTCAAGTGTTCTATAATCTTTCAACCAGAGAAAGTCAGCTTTGATAAATGACATGTTACTAAAATCCTTTTAATTTACGGTGATGATTTAGAAGTTGGACTTTCGCCCTTTTCTCATTCCAATCGTGAAAAAAAAAAAAAGCCCCCAAAAGTCTCGAATTCTTCCTGCATTTCCTTTGAAAGACGAAACGGCTGCTGTGTGGTTGCAGAAACACACGCCTCTCACTCTCTGTATATCTGTGTTTCGCTGTCACTCTCACTTAAACATATGCTGTTCTTGGCTGCGTGTTTGCACACATGCAGATGATGACACTAACAGGTTGGGTCGTTACGCGGAGGACACACTGGACTTCTCGCAGGGGCGGTGACATGAAAAGCTCGCTGACGCATTTGGAAGCCAGCACTTTTTAACCTCTCAAAAACGGGAGGGGGGAGGGCAACATGGCATCCATGCCGCACGCTGGCATGGCTGTTGCTATTAGTGGGCTTTTTCCAACATGGCCCTGTGTTGCCTGGCAACCACACAGTAAACACGGTGGGATTCCTCGAGGTCCTGCAGTGTCACAGTGTGTCACACCAGCGTCACCCGCTTTCCACTACAACACACACACGCATATCAACGTATATAAGATATGCACTGTACACACACACACACACACACAAGCTCGAAGCTTAAGGGAATACTGGCTTTAAAAAACAAGAGCATCACAGACACTACACAATGAAACACAAAGAAGCCAGTGGTAAACACGCACTGTACATAAACATGTAAGATTATGACTAAAAGTCACAGAGAGAGAGAGAGCACTGCGATTGCTGCCAAGTGTTGATTAACTGAAGCTTTGTTATCAGAGGTTTCAGAGAAACACACATATACACACAGTAAATGAGCTGTCTGACTCCCACCGCTTGCTGGAGGAACAGGGAAAGGGGGGAGGGGAGTTCAGCCAAAGGGGAAAAAAGACGCCTCTTCAGCCTTTTGGAAGCAGAGTAGATCAAACACATACAAACACCTTCTCGTGATGTGAGAGGAACCATTAGAACCACCTAAGTTGCACATACCATAAAAAACACGCACACACAAAACTCTCTTTTCCTTTTAAACTGCTTTGTCCATATATTCACATGGCTTACACGTTTATAAAAAACAAAAAACAAAACCCTGCATACATAAAAGAACAACAATTACTGTAAATTGTGGATCACACTAATTACTGCACACTAGATTACACAATAATGACCTCATACTAGCAAAAGACTGTTGTTTAATCACTTGTAATGCAACCACCTGCCTGGTTGTAAACACCCTCAGACCTGAGTAATTGTCAAATGGGGTGCATAAAGCTTAACGGTGAGTACGGGCTCTGAGTTTGTCACATGGACTGTAGAATTAGCTCTAACACGTGCTTGGCTTGAGTGTGTGTAAGTGCTTTTCCCCCACCACCTAGTGGGGGTGGCATGGAGGGGGTGATGGTCACTTTTAGGGTTGGGCGGTTAAAAGTGGGCAGAGAAGGGGGTGGGCTGGGACTGGAAGGGGCTGGCGAGGGAAACAATGCGTCCTTTCTGCCCCGTCACATGTCCACTAAGAAATTCTGGGGATAGATAGATATATAAAGACTTAAATGTGTCATGTGGGAGGTATTTTGTCTAGATGTAGAGATGGGGTGCTAGGAGGCAAAAAGCTGGATAGATTGGGGATCTGGATGGTTGAATAATCAGTACTCCGTTTTATTGTGTCCCCTTGTTGTGTGACCCAGCAACACTGGCGTCTTTGTAGCCTGCGCTCTAATCAAAGGGAGTACACTAAAAAAGTTGATGAGTATGTTTTTTCAGGTTTCATTTATCCAGCAATAAACACCGTTTTTTTTACTCCAGATACTAGCACCCGAGAACACATTGTCCCTTACATAATTGTTCAGGACCACAACAAAATTGTAACAAACCTGAGCAGAAATCTAAATCAAACTTACCCAGCTGAGCATGGATATTTTAAAGAAAAGATCAAAGCAGTTACAGGGAAGATTATAGACACAAGTGAAAAAGGAAAAGGGCAATTTTCCTGGTATCTAGTGAAGTTCAAAACACACTAGAAAAGGATGTAAGTAACTGAGAGTGTTTTTTTAAATATAAATTTGTTGCACCTGTTTTTGTTTGGTCAGGTAAAATATAGGTAAAGGTGGCTGTAGAGCATCTGATTTTGTTCATTCGTACGTCTGTCCAATAGCAGAGCACTTTGCAAGAGACTTTGCAGCTGATCAAACACACAAACCCTCACATGTGTAATAACACTGCTATAAGTGCAATGCTTTTTTTTCTAACAAAGTTGTACTTTTGTATTTTTTTTACTCAGTTGTATATAGCATTTGTATTCATTTTTTTCTATTGTACATTTTATTCTATATTATTCTATTGTACATTTTATTCTGTTTTATTCCATTGTATATAGTATATTTTGCTCTAACGAAACAAATTTCCCACCTGTGGGACTAATAAAGGTTATCTTATCTTATCTTTACTTTCAGTTGTTTCAGCTTTAAGATGATCCTGCAGCTTACCATGGATTGGGTTATATTGTAAAGTTTGATGATTTCTTTCATTCTGAAAATGTTTTTTCATTGAAGAGAAGTTGAATTTGTTTATATATGCTGTCGGTTATAATGTTTGAAAATCCATATTGTCCAGTCACACTTATAAAAATCAGAAAATGGAATTACCCAAGACTATTGCAACGGTGCATTTGTAGTTTACGTTTCTGAACACTTTGTTTCACCTTTACCCAAGAAAAGGAACTGACTGATGAATTTCACAAATCTAACATGATCTGAAATGCAGAGATGTGTTTCATATTCTACTCTGAGCTTCCACAAATGAAATAACGTAGCGTGCTAACATTTTGCATATAATTAGTTCTGTGCAATTTCACACTTTTGGAAAGTTTAAAACTTCCTTTTGAGAATCCTTCTAGTAAGCACCACACTCCTAGAAAACTTCTAGAACAAAATCATTATTGACATCCTCTGTTGGAGTCACAATGCGTGCTTCTGCCTGGGGAAAAAAAACAAACAAACAAAACTTGGATTTAACTAGGCAAATAAGTAAGAGCCTGTGTTTCAGCTGGCAACAGGCTGTTTAACACTAACTGCTGCAGTGAGTAGCTTCTTATTTCTTAAACAGCTTTGTTGGCTGTTTAAGACCATAGTCTTCCATGGTCGTGGTAAACACCTTCTCAGAAGGGCCAAATTATTGGTCTGCACCTAGCAGAAAAAGCAACTAGCAACTGTAACTACTAAAACTGTTTTAATAAGTTTCATTTAAACTTGGTGAACCAAAATCTTATAGGAAAAAATCACGATCATTTTGGTGAAACAAATGACAACAAATCAACAGCAAAAATCACAGCTATTTCTGACTGTGAAAGCAAAAGGATTTCCACATGCATACTGAACTCAAGGTACTGGAACTAAACAACTGTGTAGCCTAAAGGCCTACTGAGGATAAACAGAAACAAAGATTGGAGTAAGGGAAAAAGGTAACATGGTGATGATGAATGATTCAGTGTGATGGGCAAATATGATGAGATGAACCCATAATGCCTAGTGCCAACCATACTACCCTCTGGGGGGCAGTGTTATGATCTGGGGAAGCACTGCTGCTACATGAGCAAGATGCTTCTGGGTTCAAACCTGCCATCTAGCAGAAACCTTTCTGTGTGGAGTTTGTATGCTTTCCCTGTGCTTGTGTGGGTACTCCAGCTTCCCCCCACAGTCCAAAGGTCTGCACATCAGGCTAGCTGGCATTGCTAATATAGCCACAGATTTGAATGACCGTGTACCCTGTACAGGGTCTACCCCACCTCTAGACCATTGTTATCCAGTGTTGGGTGATTTTGATTGTCATAGAAACATTAAAAAAACAACAAAAAAACAACCTGCCACTAAAGATGTTTAAGGGTATGACAAAAAAACATCAGTAGAACACTGAATGATGACGTTCTCCATAAATGTCTTTAAAGCGAAATATTTCTGGGTGAGATCATAGTGTTGGAATTCAGATCACCACTGTATCAATGCAATGACACTGGATGTGTAAGTCAAAGCTTTAAATTGTGTTTCAAAGACACTCTGTTCAGCAGTAAGATGACAAAAACAACAAAAGTACACATGTAAGACCGAAAGGCTGTTTAGATCAGGTTCAAGTTACAGAGAGTTTGGAAAAAGGGAGTTGATGGTTGACTTTTCTATTGCTTAGTTAAAAAAAAAAAAGATTCTTAATGCAAATGTAAAAAAGAGTTTGACGTAAGTTGTGTGTATTTGTGTGTCTACCATTGCATCCAGCAGCTGGATGCATCGCTGCAGTTTCGGTCTGGTCTCGCAGAAAAGACGGAAGAGAAGTCGTCCGATAGGCTGTTTCTCACAGGTGCTGAAATAGTCCCTCTCTGCAAAAGACAAAAAAACCCCCAAAAACATGAAAATGAACACTGACTTTAAAACCTTGCCTTGGAAACAAACAGTCAAACACCCTCTCTTTAGATGAAGGAAGTAAACAAACACGTACCGATGCTGTTTCCCAGTTCAGTACACTGGCTTATATGGGGAAAACGAAGGATCTCCTTCCATTTTTTGCTCCTGCCCTTCCTTTTCCCCCCTCCACCTGTGGTGACAGAGTAAAACAAGAGGTAAAAATGTTCTACTGAAAGAACTTAATAAAGTTGTCTGCATTTATTTTCGTCAGTGAGGAGAAAATGAAGGCCTAATGGCTAAAAGAGTGGGGCAAAGAGGGGGGCTGTGTGTGGGCTCTCCCCTGAATGAAATCATAGTCTCAGCGTGTATATATAATTCATAGATTACGTCTAACTTTCTCCGTAAAGCTCTCCTCTCTCCACTGACTTTCTTGCTCACTTTTCATGTGAGTGGCTTTGCTGGAAGTGCGCGTGTGTGTGTTTAATCTGAGTGTGTGTGTGTGTGTTTTTGTGTCCACACAGACAGAAAGCCCATTCTGACCGGCTCAGTTCCCATCAGAACCCAGACTGGATTCCACTGCAATGAATAATCATGCATCAGCTTCCTGCAGCTACGTAACACCATCACGAACAAGAACCACTTAGATCTACATCGCCTATTTAGATTTCCGAAGAAGTTTTACAGTGCAGTCATCGGCGGAGATGATTATTTTGCCTCTTTCCTATTTCACATCAAAGCAATGCCTAAATCACCTTTTTCTCACAATATCCACAACATGCAATTAAATGCAACTTTAAAGCTCTTACTTCCACCGCAGCCTGCTTTGCCCTCACACCATGTTTGTCTCAAAGTTATTTTTTCTTAATAGGTTAGGACTAGTCTAATGAAGTGACAGGGATTTCCTTTAACCGCTCTGTGCAGTGGAAATTTGCTGCAGGCAGCTCACCCAATGTGAGAGGCATTGAGAGCAATGACAAGCAGACATCTTTAAGTAATAACCCAGGAATGCGAGAGGCCCTACGTCATTGTGGAGCCTCTGAGTGAAAGCTTTTAGCAGTTTTCCCATCAATCCTGCTGCATTACTGTCTCATCCTTTCCTCCTGCTCTGCAGTCTGTTCTGTGCCTCACTGTTGCCTTTGTAATATTACATGATTTACTTGCCAAGAAAATTAAATTGCACTCAACAAGGTGAAGATTAGTCTCAAATTAGCATGTTTTGGTGTGATATTAGACCATAGCTGGGAAACATTCTTCCCCAGAAAGCCACAGACTGAATAAGGTAAAGTAAGCCAAGGGTCAAACAATTGAACAATAGATTTTTAACCATAAATTATCATAAATATTTTAATATATCTTATATTAGAGCAAAAGCTCACATCTATATATATATAATATATTAAGATTATTTACAAATATATTCATCAGCATTAGTTAAATGATTTTCTGTAATTTCTCGTGTAACTCAGCCTTTAATTGCGCTGCAGTACAGACATGCAACACTGACTAAGGAAATATTTACTTTACATTTACTTTATGTAATATTTAATCTAACAGCAAACACATTATCTTATACATGAATACATTCATTCATGTTTTTTTGTTTTACTCGTGTGACTGAATAAATGATAACTGTGACATATTTATGAATCAAGCTGTGCCACCTAGCCTAACTAGAAGAAAGGAGACTGTCACTCTCTGCTATAATATCTGAAACGGACGCATCCTGCATCCAGGATGGATGTTCTGCTCTATATTGGTCTGCAAAAGTCTTGATACACACCTCAGTTCCTTTCCATTTTGCTAGGAAAACAGGAAATAGGTGCAGTCATCTGCTGAAACATTTGCAAATATATACGAAAACGCAGCATATAATTGCCGTACCTTTCTTCTTGCCCTTTAGATGGATCAACTAAAGGGAAAGATACATCTCTCGGCTCCTGTATGAGGTCTACTGAAATATTTGTAAAGCACATGACTTTAAAATACTCCCCATGTGCTGTAGGCCTGCTACTTTTTCCCCCCTCAACTTGTCCAGTTTCCTTGTCCAGGTTTTTAAGGACAATCTGCTGAGATATGATGATTTGAGCTCATAGCTTTTTGGGAACCACTTTGTTGGTGGAAAAATTTATGCCTGTCAGTTTGTGTTATCTTTAATAACTCTGTGCTCTATAAATAAATAAAAAATACTGATTTACTTGCTTTTCATACATTGAACTAAAGACAGGCTGCTGGTAACAAAGAGTCTAAAGACGCAATTCAAAATTGGTTCTTTGCTAAATTGTCTGTTTTATGTATGGGCAACAGCATTTACAGAATAAATAATTCATAGGTCAGCGATAAGTGGCTGAAGAAAAATGATCAGGTTCAAAGACTGGACAGAAAATGATTGAAAAAGCAGCCAGTGTTAAAAGAAACACTTTAAAAGGCCTTAAGAAAGCAGGGGGAATGATTGTTTACGCCCAGTTTCTACTTTAAAAAGAATTTACAACAAAACATGAAGACGTAAAGGGTTGGCTCAAGACTTTTGCACGGTATGGGATATTTTGCCAACGTATGTATTACAAAGTACAAAAGCCTCATTTTACTCAATTATGGTTATTATTCAGTTAGTTCCATGTGTGACCCTCGTGTGTCATACTTTCAGGATTACATTGCAACAACCAGCCATAACCATCAATGTACTGGTACAAAGGCAGTTAATTAGAGATCGTGTTTAAATCCACCTCTTACATATTTGAGTCATAAAAAGTTTTACAGGGTTGTAATGAATAGAACTGCAGTATTTTTCTTTTAGGGAGGAGGGGTGTTAAAGATAAGGGACCCTACGTCACCAAAGCTCACAAATTCAGAATGGTACTCGTATCACCAAAGACAAACACCAAGCATGAACGTATTAATAACCTGAATAAAAATATCCCCAAAGACAATCTAACTTCGAGCACCTGCGCCTCATTAACACTACTGTAGACGAAACTAAGCTATAAACAGGCGCACTTCCTTATTTAATCGCCTCTGTAAACAGTTCATATGTAAACTTATGCTCCCCACACAAAATTCCAGCACGCATTGCTGTGTGCTCCAGTTTTTGAATCTCCTTTAATAAAAACATGACATCTGCCAAAAACGGCAAAAGAATACAGCGAGTGAAGAAGGTCATTCCCCACAGGAGGGACGCCATGCTAAAAATGTATGCACTTGTGGATACAAGCGTCCAACCAAATGGCATAGATTTCCTGAGAAGGGTCAACGCCATGTCAAATAATTGTACCAAACATGGGCGCTCCACCCAGGCATTCAACTTCTACACAATGCTGAGACAACCACAAATAATGCAGTTCCTCCTTTTTCTTTCTGTGTCCTGTTTTCTTTGCCTGTCATTGCTCTCCAAGCCTATTTATTTTTATTCTCTTTCCCTCCTTGACCTGCCCTCCTTCCTGCTTTTTGAAACTCCTGGCATCACCTTCTGCTCTTCTGCTGCTTCCCTCTGATCCAGTATCTTTTGCCCTTTTCTTCTGACACGCTGTTGAAGATTTCCTGTCATCATGACATCAACATCACCAAGTTCGCTGAAAGCCAATGACTGACCTCATTTACTGTTTCAAGCCTATCAACCCCCTTTTGTTTTAGGGCTTTTTTTAAGGACGTTTACAGCTCCTTGGCCATAAAAATAGAACCGCGCTATAGATTAGTGGTTCGCCTCCTTTGTGGGCTTTTCTACGTGCGCTCTCTTGTCACGTTTTTCATGCTATTTTTACAACTCCTCGATTTGTCTCATTCATCACTGCAAATAAAGCTGCTCGGAAGCATATTTATAATTCATCCCATTGTAACAGTCGAGGCCCGTGTAGCGCAAAGACCCGAATATAGGTGGACACACCCAAACACTCCCACAAACATGCAAATATAACGAATCAATTATTCCTCATCTTAATGTAACAACAACAACAGAAAGCCTTGTTTAGCCTTAGTGCCCTTTGGCCTCTTGTGTCTGTAGGCTTAAGAAAGTACAGCCTTTGATCATTTACAAAGAGATTAAAACACATTGCTGTTACGCAGCTTCGTGAAATGTTCTGGCAGGATTTGAGGAAAGTTTACAACAGTGTTAGATATACAAAGATGAAAGCAAGTGCTAACTTTTTGAAATCATGTTTTGAAGAAGAAAGAAACATTCACATGTTTCATTTTATGTCCAGATTTGTAACTCTGGGTTTCCGTTTAAAAAAACTTGGCTCTTAAAAGTAAGAATATGCTCGTAAATGTCCTCCATAAACCATCTTGTTCACGGCCGTCTGTTTATTTCTTTTGCTATTAAAGCGTTCTCACTCTTATGTGGTCTGTCACTTACACACGAGCTGAAATATGTGCTGTGGCGTGGATTTGCTGCACACGGGAACTTGTCAGTCTAATTTGTTCCATGTGGGCACTGTGGTCACCACCCTTTATTTATGCTCATGCTTAGAAGCTTTGACATCATCAAGGCATGTCAAGTAAAGCAAAAAGAAGGTCAGAGAGGAAACGACAACCGTCTGGCGTAACACCAGGGGGTTACCCGAATCCCAAACATCTGTGTGTGTGTGTTTGTGTGCACACAATGTCAGTACTGTGACCTCTCTCTAGTGTTGTCCTCATGCTCATTTTAATCAACTCGGGGCAGTCCTGCAGGCACCATCCATCCACACGTTCGAAAACATCCCTGCTTAGCTCTTAGGTTATATGCACAGAGTGGTGACACTCAAAAGAACCCAAGCCATTAACCATCTAGTGCCTCACACTAAGACACACATGTGCACACACATCATCATCTGAGGTCTCAAATACCTCCACTTGCAATCTCACTTCAAACATGAAGTTAGATGTGCTGTGGACAACCAGCTGAAACCACATCCTGTCTGTCACACTGTGCATCTGGCATATATGCAATAACATCTGCAACAGAATGTGATGTTTAGAGCACGAGCGTGAGCAGAGCCGAGCGCACTGAATATGTGTTATTTTCTACACCTACACTGTGTAAAAAAGTGTGCAAGATTTGAGTAGGTTTCTGTGACTCTTCGCTCTCATCTCCTGGCTGTACTGACCCTCTTTGTTCACAAACAACTCACTATCCCTTTCTGATTATCTAACTCTCGCTTATTCCCACATCACCTCCTTTGTCTGATCTGTTAAATGTCGGCCTTGCGGTTGAGTCATACTGTGGTGGTCAGCGAGTTACAAATACATTGTGGCTAACCAGCACCAGACTACGATGCAAATGCCTTTCTTCCTCTCGGTCCATCCCTCCCGGCACATCCAACCGTTCGGTGATCGGGATTTATTTGCATGAGAGCTCCAGGTAAGGGCCAGTGTTCTTGTGTATGCAAAACACAATTGGTAAGCAGCCAGCAAGCATATTATCGAAGGAAGACGAGAACTTTGCATTTGCAAAACATCCTCTTTATGCTTCTTGGGGCGCTGTAAGGGTTTGCTTTATCATGGGAAATGTGATTAACTCTACTAGATATCCATCTGCTGCAAAGGCAAAAGAGGAACAACAAGAACAAAAATCACACCTTGGCAGACTGCTTTTTTGTGGGTTGTGCATCACCCACATGTGCGAATGTTGCTCCTATATATGCAGTATAAACAGTAATGTAGAGGTCAATAAAGATTTAAGGTATTATACTGCATACCAGTTTATTAAATATATAACATATGCATGCACATGCTTATCAGGTCAAGCCAGCAGCACTGAAAGCATATCAAAATGAGATGTAAAAGCCTGATTATTGAAGATTCAAGCCTCATATTAAAAGTATGTGTGTATGTTTATATGTGTGTATGCCACAGGAAAGCAGGGGAGACAATGCCCAGATCTGAGCAGCAGGGGTGGACTATAGCAGGAAGACAGTCTTTGTTGGTCTGTTCTACCATGATGTCATGTCGGTGCCTCTGTTACCATCCTAAATGAGCTCCTGTGTCCACGTATATCACAATAATAACAGCTGGATGGTCCGCCTGTAACATCTGCTGAAATGCTTGACGCAAACATTGATGACGTGCACCTTTTTACCTGGCAACACACTCGGCTTCTTTTGGCTGCTGTGAGGGTCACATGTTGAACCGCTTAATGAGGGGTCATAAACTCAAAATCAGTCATAGACAATAAAACAGAGATCTTATCAGCAACAGTATTGGCGTTCTATTCAGCTGTGTCCCAACAACTTAGTGAGCTGTGTGCTGAAAACAACAACCAAATCTAGCTTGACCTAAGGAAGTAGCCGCATTCGACACGTGTTCAAGATTGAGACATATATTCCAGGTTTAACCTTTTGCCAACAGCTACATTTGCACAAAGCGTCGAGGAAAAAAAACCCAAAACGCAACACTGCCCATTTCCCCATCTTTATGTCCTTGTAAACATTACTGCTATTAATAGAGACCAGCCCAAGGGCAGCAGCAATGTGTTAATACAAACTGAGGTGGTCAAACCAGTCCATGACCTCAGAGCTAGGGCGCTGTGGCAGTTGTCACAAGAGAAGAGGCGCCTGTTAAAGTTCATGTGTTCACGAGCAAAACAGCCACAGTGTAGGAAGACACTCAGTGTCAAAACTTGCATGTAAGGACAGAAATCTGACAAGCGCAGCAGAAGGCAGGGTACATATCCTGTCTGGGAACAGTCAGGTGCCACAAGTTTCCTGTTCTATAAATATATAAAGTATGGA
>VUQR01012537.1:12479-23893 GCA_015108515.1 Hemichromis elongatus | reverse complement strand
CGAAAAAAACCTGAAATTATATAACCCGCCGTGCTGTCCGATCAAAGGACCACACACAGTGCAGGGTACACTGGGTAATACTTGCTGTTTGCTCATCCATAAAGATCCAAGAGGACAGAGCATAGTCCACATGAAGCTAGCCGTGACAGGATGCTCCTGTGCTCTGACGAGGTATTATAGCATCTGTTTGCCTCGATAAATGTTTTGGTAGTGTGAAGAGTGTGGTAATGCAGTCTTACATCTCTACGAGAGATGATTTTTAGTTTATTCAGAGTGAAAATCTGCAGTGAAGTGAGCAAACACTGAGGAAAGTGCTTGAAAGGCAGAGAGTCGACTCATCAGTGTGATAGAACTAACGGGGCCCCTTGGACGGACATTACTGGCTGGGTGCTTTCTTTCTTTCTGCATGAAAAAAGCGCAGTCTCTTCATAAAGATATTTATTGCTCATCCTGCTCCTGTGATGACACTGAATGTTCTTTTTTTTTCCTGCCATGATAACATCCCTCGAAAGAAGAAAAAAAAGAGTGTTTGTAAAGTGTGTTTTGACCATAAACGAGCCGAGCTCCTTAATGAAGTCTTTCAACCTCATTTATCAACTTTTTGTAACTTTACTCGAGATTTATGTTTTACAATATCATGCAAATAAATTAGCTGATTTTACTCTGATGCACTCTAAAGAATCCCCATGTCACAGGTTCCTATAAATAACAAGTTTTATGTTATGAATAAATAAAAAGCAACACCTCATTTCTTAGTATTTTGCTGCCAAGGAGCCAGATTGTTTTGTATTCTTTTTTAAAGTGGTCTTGAGCAATAGGTCTCCAGGCTTTCTGAAGGTCTTATAAAGTGTTTCATTAGGTGCTAGATGCCTTTTCACTCCAGTCCTTCTACCTCACCATTTTTGTTTGTTTGTTAAGCCACTGACCTCTGAATCAATCGAGCATAAAACAGACGACTAACTCGAGGAATGAACCAGTGTTGTGTCCACACATAACAGACAACTTTGTAAAGAACCAGTTTTAAATTGCAGGCACTTTGTTACTAGCAGCCTAAACACACTACAATTGC
This sequence comes from Hemichromis elongatus, assembly GCA_015108515.1. Lineage (NCBI taxonomy): Eukaryota > Metazoa > Chordata > Actinopteri > Cichliformes > Cichlidae > Hemichromis > Hemichromis elongatus. The sequence continues at coordinate 22,824 of VUQR01012537.1, read as the reverse complement.
TCCCATGTCTTTAATTTAATCTGGGAAAAATGCCAACGATGGCCTTGTTGGTGTCAAAATAATATTTTGACACCAACACACTGCATCCTAAAAGGCTACTAGTGGAAAACCTGGCATCTCTGCATGGTGTGTCCTTAAAAATTATAAAGAAACTGGACAAGTGAAGCAAGAAGTGTCAGCACTTAAAAACAATAAACAGCAGATTAGTCTACTGTTCACTGTTCAGAGACACTAATAGGTGATTATCTGCAGCATCTGTAAAACACAGTGGAGGCTCTGTCATGGCTTGGAGTTATATTTGGAGATTTTGTCAAAATTGATTAAATTATTAGTGTGGAACAGTACCATTAGATTTTGATCCATCCTGCACTACCATGTGGAATGCGTCTGATTGCCAACAGCTTCAGCATGTCAATAATTTTACACGCTGCCAATGCAGGAAAAACATGGACCAGTCATGTATGTCGTCCTCAAAGCAGTCTCTGACCTCAACATCATCAACATCCAAAAACATGTCTTATTAAATCCCAAAATATAAAAAAAAATAATGGCTGCATCAACACTTTTTCACAGTTGTGTATTTCTTCAAACATAAAACATCCCTCATTTCTTCCTTACGTCGGATTGTCCTGACTGAAGGAAACACATAGCCTCATTTAACATCACGCAAGTTCTGAGTGTCTGCGTGCATTGACGTATACAGTCTGGCATTTAGCTCTTCATCCAGAAGGAGATATCGGAGAGAAAGGTTCAGAAGATACTGTATTGATTATTGGATTAACGCACATCAAAAATTCATCGGCTGTTCCATTAAAACAATATGGCAGCAGTGCCGAGCGCAGGAAGCAGATGGAGACGCGATGAAACGGTACTTAAGTAATCACCTGTGTGTCTGAGAGGCTTCTCACTGCATTCCTGGAGTACTTTAATGACAAGCGCTTAAAATTTACATTTTTTCCTGCATCCACTTTCAAGCTGAGTCCACTTTTACTTTAGAAAATGATCTCCTGTATTTCCCAGAATTCCACTCGACAACCCCTGGAGAACAGGCGTGAACTTGTTGCATCCAGCTGAGTTACGTATACTGTATGTGTGGGTAGAAGCAGCAATAACAATAGAGATAGTAGGAGCCAGAGAGCTGAATTTTTTCTACTCAAGAAAAAATGAGTCACACTCCTACTCAAAACACAGCGGGCCTTGTGGCGTGTTGTCGGTGGAGATATGGGTATCTCTGCTTCGTCTTTGCCTTATAATCTCAATGCAAAACTGCTGTTGGAGAATGAAGAGCAAATAAAGGAAGTCCTATCCTCGAATTTACAGACAAAAACTAACTTAAAAAGCAAAAAAAATGTTCTATTAATATTAATTGAAATGGTGTGAACTGTCATGCAGGGTCAAATATAATATCCCAAATGTAAATGAAGGCACTAGTGTGTCATTGTTGTGACTACATCATCAGTGAATATCATGGATAAAATGAGCAATGCATTTTATCCCTTTCACGCATAGTGGTCACTACAGTGGAAAGCTATTCAAAGGCTGTTTTCTTGTATTTGTGTCAGTGTTGATGGTATACGTGCACATAAACCACTACATTGGTCACTGATGTGTCACTACATACCCTACCCCACCCACTGGTCAGCTAGTTGTCCACCTGAGCGGACATGTAAAAAAACTCTTTTAGCAAATATGATGAAAATTAAGACTCATATACGCAAATTTATATTGAATTGCTTTTAAAACACCGTCATAAGGTCTAATAAACACTCATTTTAAACAATTATTTCATGGTTCAGGCTTTAAGGGGTTAAAAGATGTCAAAGAGCTCAAAAATTACAATTCCCAACCTGGCACGTCACTAAAGAATAACCAGAGTTACCAGTGTCCATCCTATGGGGACCGAGAATGTTTTCAAGCTATCTGTAATATACTTTTATCAGCATTAGCAGTGATCTCACTTCCAGCAAACACACTATGTTGGGATTCAATGGGATGGGCTGGCATTGCCAATGTGGTCTCGTCCATGTCATATTTCTTCATTAATCCAAATGAATCACCTTTGATTAAAAAACTGTCCTGCATGTATAGGTGATATATTCTTTTTTAGGTCCTCTTTAAAAAAAAAATAAAAAAAAATATTTTACTTCTTTCCTGTCAGGAGGATGTGGTGAGGAAATGAGAGGCTGGTTTCCCTCCAATAAGAGTCTCCACTAAATAAAAGCTGACAGTTTTATTCCTCGGTTCCGTCCTTTCAGACGGGTCCTGAGAGGGGAGCACTCCAGGCAAATGTTTTTGTTTATATGAAAAGGAGGCAGAAAGTTTGTGCGTAACAGAGACTACAGAGTCTACAATATAGTGCTCATACTCAGATTACCATTAGCTGGCAGGTGCAAACAACAAAGATCGGTGTTGTGCATTTGATAGTGGAGCGTGCAGCTCATTTCACTACATTTCGTGAGTTGTAACAACAGCAGCTGGACTTGCTTAGGTTTGCTGTTCCATCAAATGTTGAAGCAGCCACCCCCGACGTCCCTCCAACCTCCTCTCCCACACACACAACCCTCTGTAAATCTGCAAAGACAATGGACTAACTGTAACTCTTCTAGCAGCAATGACTAATCAGCTCTTATCAGCCAGCAATCTATGTAGTAATAAAACGTCTTCTTAAAACAACAACTGCAGCAAAAAAAAAAATAAAAAAAAAAAAAAAAATTGTAAGGACTGGCTTTAAATACAAGATGCTCCAATCAGAGCTTAGTGCAGGCTGAATCTGGGACTCTGAAAAACTGTTTGGAGACTTCCAGATATTTAAGACACAGCAATGTTGAGTTCATAATCAAAATATCAGTGACTGTATATTTAGGGCAATGCAATTTCATACCTGGAATCGTGATTTTACACTATATTTTTCTGCTGCTATTATTCCTGTGCAATATATTTATTTTTCCTGATATATGTTACAGTTTTTTTTCCTAACAGCAGTGTATACACACAAATTTCTCTTATATTCTTACATGTACTTATCCTAGATTGTGTTTTAAACCTTTCAATTTAGACTTGTGCAGTCAAACGGCCAGTATATGAACAGAAATTTCGTTGTCATGTGCACCTAACTGGTGTATGTTCTTTTCTATTCTATTCTTCTAAATGCAAGGATGGCCTTTTGGATTTCTTCATTTGCATTTTGAATACACGCTACCCCACATATTTGAGATAACACTGCAGATGCTTATTTTTTGTTTAGTTAAGAAGATTGTTCTGCTGTTTCTTTTTGTAGATTAATCAAGTAAATATAAAAAAATGCATTTTTTTTGGCATGTTTGCCTATAAATGTCACAAAAGATTAAATAATTACGTAAATAGCTGATAATGTCATAACCCTTTGCTTTTCCCTCAATGATTACAAATTATTTACTGGCAATTACACGGTAAATTATAGTGTATTCTAGGGTAATATCACTGATGATCAGTAGGTAAATACAGCAAATTTACAGCTGAAACGCTAAGAAGAAAAAGCTATTACTAGCTTTGTGACTATGTTCGTCTTTTAATAAGTCAGGTATAATTAGGTATTGTGTAAAAAAGGAAGCTAGCTGCTTCCTCTGACAGACGTCTATTCAAATTACAGCTGTAAATATCCAAATTTTTTCCAACCCAAATTTAACTGTGTACTATCTAGGAATGAAAACAGTACTTTGCAATAACCTGCTGTTTTTATACAGTTGGTTTTCATGGTTATACTTTCTTACAAAAAAAAAGTTTAAAACATTTACATTTTTGACAAAGGATATTTTGGTTTTTACCTAGGTTGAAAAATAATGTCAGCACACCTCATAACACACTTTTCAGGAAGTTTTGTGTTACTGGCAGTAGGTCCCCGCAACTGTTTCACAATCGACTCAGTAAAGCTGTTTTCACACGTGAAATCTCTTTTCTCAAGTGAAATTTTTGGTGAATCATGTTTGTCTTCTCACTTATGTCCAAGTACAATCCATCTATGTATTTTTTAAACTGCTTCTCAAAATAAGGTTGTGGGAGGGGTCTGGGGCCTATCCCAGCTGACACTGTGCAAGCAGCACAGTACACCACAGTCACACGCCAGTCTATCAAAGGCCTAACACTGACAACACGCTCTCTCACATCCACACCTGCAGCTAATTGAGAATGGCCAGTTAACCCAACAAGCATGCCTCTCAACAGCAGGAGGAAGCCAGAGTGCCGGAGAACCCACGCAGGCACATGGGAGAACATGCAAACTCCACACGGAAAGCCCCCAGCCCTCTGACAGTTTCAAATCACAAACTGTCTTGGAGTGAGTTGACATTGCTAACCACAGCACCTCTGTGCTGCCCTCAACGGCTGCGTTCTCACTACTATATTAACCTGCTCTGATTTTAAGCGAGGAAACTGTCTCTGCAGAATCTTACAAGCAGTGTTTAATGTGCATTTGCATATGTACATACACCTCGTTTGGGTGCTGTTTCAAAAAGTTACCAGTAACCTGAAACTGTGCAATTGTTTTCACTATGATCATGTTCTTAACCTTTGTATAGTAGAACATGCCATCGCCTATTAAATCACAACAAAAGTTACTCAGAAAGAAGATGGTAATCTACCCAGTGACTAAGCTGACACTGGACTGTAAAAGTTTTCCATGATATTACTGTGCTGTCTTTTCTCACATGGTGATACTGTCCCCTTTTCTATGCAACAAGCATGAATTTGCACCACAGCATGCATGAGATCACGCGTGAATTTATTATGGTAAAAGTCAGTTATTGTCGTGGAAAAACTGGGTTTTGTTTTTGCTGCTGTTGGGTTGGAGAAGAAATTAGTTTTCCTGCATATTTCAGCTGTAGTTTCTCTGGGTTTACATAATAACTATTCCCTAGTTATTATCAACGGTAACTTCATAACAATACTAAACAATTTGCCATTTACCAGTTCAATTAAGAGGCTACAGAAAGAAGCCTGCTGTATTTCCATCACTTTTAGCCGTCCACAGCGCCTCAGCTGCTTTTATTTTTTATATAACTGAAGTTTTACTTATGTAACTACAACATTCAAAAAAACACTGCAGCTCGAATGAGAAAGCCCACAGGCAGCGGAGTGGAATTCTGTCCAGTCGCCCAAACTAAATGCCCCGGCTCTATTACCACAATTCAAGAAAGGCATCTGGATGCAGCAATGCAGTTTTTCCCCTGCTCTCATTCACTTAAACAACCGATGACGTTCACTCGCCTGGCTTGGAATCTGCGACTGCTGCCAGCAAGAGTTGTGAATGGGGAGGCAGGCAGACAGAGGCTTGTGAACACACACACACACACACACAATCAGCAAAGGGTCTACTGCACCGATGCTGCTCGCGTCACAGCGGCTAAGTTCAGGTTACATTTAAACAAAGGAATTCGCCCCACACCCCTCATCGGCTATCGCACACATAAATCTACAGTATGTTCTGATATTATACCTGCTCACTCACTCGGACTGTATGTCAGCTATATGTATAACATTAAAAGCCACAGTGTAACAGATCCCACTGAAACAATGAGCCGTGTCAGGCCTAAGTGCCTTTGTTTTTTTTGATCTGTTGTAAAGCCCCAATTTCCTCAGCTGACAAACTCACAGAGACATCACAGCTTTTAAGGCCGGAGCACCAGCGTTTCCCCCTGCTCCTCTGACACAGTGACCAGTGCTGTCGCTGTCGGATTATACTCAGATGACCATCAAAGTGTTTCATTTCACCGCATACTCATCATCCATAAAGTATCTTCCGCAGAGACCGGAGAGCAGCTCTACAGGAAGATGGAGCTCGGATGGCAGTAGCCCACTCAGTTTGTTATGTAACAATCAATTTGATTAAATAGCTTATGGGCTGCATCAAACTGATAGCGTATTATACCATTGAGCTTTATGTAAGACAGCGGTCACTTAACAAAATGGTCAAATATAATCAGAGCTCCTCTCTTTAAAAAAAAAAAAAATCCTCCTGTGGAAATCAAGTTAGGTTTTTCACTCTGTGATTAAACGGAGCACTCTTTTGATTAGAAATCAACCCTTTCTAAAGTGTTTCCAATCTTCCAGATAGTTCTAATCTCAAAAATATCTCTGAATACTCATAAGCGACGATGAGCCTTCACCGAACTTAGCGGCAAATGCCAGACCAGCACTGTCAGAGCAGCCGTCGCTGGCACAGAAGAGTCAAAGAGCAACAAGAGGCTGGCACGAGGCCTATTTTGCCACTCTTGGCCCGGGGATATCAATAACTTTCTTATTTCTCCTCTTTGCTCCCATTTGCACAGTTTTACTGATCTGGAAGGTGTGAGGATGCAGGCATAAACAAGCCAAAGATTGCAGTGTAAACTGGGCCTTCCTGTTGTCCGAAGCTGGAGAAGTTTAGATAGAGGATGCTTGCCTCTCAGTTCAGGCCTGGCTGGAGATATGCTCGCATAAACAAACAGGAAAAAACACTTTTCACTTTGCTCCGCTCACATTCTCTCACTGTTGCTAGTGCATGATCCAAAACGAGTCTCTGTGTATACAGTACTGTGCTCTGTTTTAATGCACAGAAAGCAGCGGCGTTAACAGCAGCAGATGTGGATCTGCACAGCCTTTGGCGCTCCATCACGTAATACAAAACCTCTAATGATTTAGACTATTAGAGGATACAACCAATAATGCACTTGCGACAACCTGTGAAATTGTTCAGTGTGTGCACTGCAGTCGGCTCCAACTCAACTGTTGAATCAGTCCCACACAGCTAAATTTATAGAGCCACTGATCAAGCTGCCGAGAAAGTCGTGCTTCAGCTATTAACTCAAAGGTCCATCTCATCCAATAATTGTATAAGGCCTTATTCTCCCCTCCACACACACACACACACAGTGAGGGCAGATGCACACCATTGGAGCAGCTGGGACAAGCAAGATCTGTCATGGGTCATTAACTGTTCTTATTAATTCATGAAGCTTGATTCACTCGGCCCAGTCGTGTTCTGCTGCCATAAAACAAATGTCCAGTTCAACCCATGGGTGAAGGCATTCTTCGTGTGGATTTTGACAGCATGTTGCCATCCTGGTTCAGTTTATTACTCTATTAGTGCCTGTGAAACACTTCCAGCTCTCTGTGCAAGACACCTATTTATTTAAAAAATGTGCCATTATTGGAACACGTGTGGAAGGAGCTGCCAGAGAACCAAGGTCTATTCCTGCTTCACGAGCTTCCCCGCAACAAGACCTGTGTACACAAGCACTTGTATATGCACCGAGTCACTTTAAACTGAAGCAAAAGATGTGATGCATTTACAAAAAGATGGAAAAATGTTACAACCAGTTCCAAAAAAACAAAACAAAACAAAAAAGAATAATCACGACAATAAAGTGGGATGAGTGTGAGTGGTGTTTTTTAAACCCCGCTGATTCCCAAGACAGGTTTAGGATTACTGAGGAGGGTTCAAAGAGCACCACAAAAGGACCCAGGTAACCTCAGGACAAAATGTAATCCGTTTTTATTTTGTTTAAGTTTCTGGAGATTACCCAGACTGAAAAGGGGAAAAGGATGACTATTTCTCTCAGGATTTATCTACCTGTTTATAGCTGCACAACCAAAAGACTCCCTAATTTGGCCCTATGAGGCAAAACCTAATGAATTTTATTTTGTAACTACCCACAGGGCCCAAACCTGAAACAAAAATGCCCACATGATCCCAACGGTCACTGCATCACACAGTGCGCGGCGTTTGCCTCCAGGCCTTCTTCATGCCCTCAGTGCAACCCTGTCTTCCTCAGAATGAACTATTAATGACACCGTGCTCCTTCATATTCCAGACCGTGCTGTCGGGCTGCAGCTGGCCTTTTCAGACATTTGACTCTTTCTACACGGATAACCAGAGTCCGTCGCTCCGCAGGGGCCCTTTACACAGATTTCAACACCAGTCACGTCATCGGATCACCGTTCAAATGTCATCCAGCCTAAGCTCGTTTTATTCCCTCTCTAGAAAAGAGTTATTCCTTGTGTCAGTGTTTGCTCCAGCATGCATAACGTTGCGAAAGAGCCGCTTTCATTTGCACAGACAGCGAAAGCGGATGTGGGAGGCAGACCACCCTCCCATCCTCCCTCTCCTGCCACCCCCGTCCCCCAACATATATGCATTTATATATAACTATGTATATTTGTATATAGGGGAGGGCATAGAATCTGTTAAAACGTATAAGGATTTTGGTTGGTTGACTTGATTACAAGATGAGCAGTTTCGCGGTGGTCCGTTGATGTTGTCTGCACTGTATTGCACCCTCCCTCCCGTTTTTTTCTGTTGCATCTTTAGGGTTTACCTGCCGTAACGAGCCACACAGTCCGCAGGCTGCCGTCATTTTTACGATTATTTTTTTTTCTGCACACCGAGCTCAAAATATGACAAAAGCGGGCCCGCTTACTATTTGCACTTAGCTTCTTTATGTGTCAACTTACCCTCTCTGGCTTTTAGCAGTACAGTGTTGGCTACAATGTTCTCCAGCTCCATCAAAAAGAAAAAAAAAAAGAGAAAAAGAAAAAAATCCTAAACGTTGGGGTTTCTCGGCACACAAGCTTCTGCGGCGAATACAGCGTCCTTCAGCTCTGTGCGATGCGTTTCTGTTTCTTCACTCCTGGTCACTATCCGAGTAAAATTCACTCATATCAAAGTCGTAAAGGATAAAACGGGATGTCATAAATTTGCTTGCAGTGTAAGCTGGGCATGGTTCTGGTTGTGGGCTGGAAGTGCGGCGCTGCATTTCTACTCCAATCCCCCCAAAACCATTCCATGCGTAATTTGGGTACAAAATCTCCCCGACGCATAAAATAATTATTTCTGGAAGATCCGATGTCTGCAAACCGGGTTCTTTCGGCGGCGGATCCTTAACAAGGGTACACTAGGATACCGCCAGCTTTACCTTACAGCAGCAGCAGCAGCAGGGGTTGGCTGAGTGCACCAGAGAGGACATTAGCGCGCCCCCTCCTCCTCTGTTGGTGCGTAATCAAAATAGGCTGGGCCTCTCCGTCAAGCGGCGTCAAGCCACAGACTTAGACACCACGATGTCTGCAAAATAAAAGCCTACTAGCCCAGCGATACTACAGCTGTCTGGCTCGCTGGAAGAAGCGACACCTTTTAAAAAATGCTTTTTGTGGATTCTACATTCGCATTTCTTTGGTCCCGCAAGTTTCGCCTCGAGCAGCCATGAATCTCATTCCCAAGTGTTTTTATTTGTTACCTACATCTAGTGAGCTTCTTTCCGCCAAAGTGATTCCGTTTGTGTCACAGTAGCGGAAGCACAGGTGCTCCGACTGAGGTAGCTGTAAAGATTAAAAAGGTAATAGGTAAAGTCGCCCTCTGGTGGTCGATTTTAAACTACACACGAGAACTGGTGTGCATAACGTTATGGATTCATTAAGCGAATCAACAAATCTAACAACAACAAAAAAAGGATTTCACCTTTGAAAAGATAAATAAATAACGACCGCTGAATGCAAGGTAATTGGCTGTTTCTTGAGGAATCCAGTAATTTTGTCGAATTTTGACGAACCTTCATATGGGGTCCTCTGCCCTCTTCCTGAAAACAAGCACTTTACGCTGAAGTTTCACCGGAAACTGTACTTTATATAATACGACTTGGCAACTTTTTTTTTTAAAGGCTTGCAGGCTGTCGGGCTCTGGGTTCATAGTATAAAATAAAATGAAAGGGGAAAATGCATTAACTTGCGTCCGGAAGTGCTTAATCATGTGGCACGAGGATAACTCGTTTAAGAGCGCTACTGCCCCGTTTTACAGGAGCCACGATGGATCGATCAAAACGATTAACACGCTTATTATTGACCGCTGAAAGCAGATAGGATTGATTTCGCAGAGTGCGGACGGGCTCTCATTTATATAAACAGGACGTGGACCAGCCTGATGCACCGATATGCCGCCTGCTTAAGTGCAATTAGCACAATGAATTATAGCATTTCCTCACAGACGGCATAACAAATGCACAAGTGTCCGGTTTGATGTGACATTGCAGCGGCTAACGTGGTCTGCATGGTGGTGTCTGTGGCGCCATCATAAAAGAGGGCACAGGGCCCGATTGCCTTAAAATGAGGAGCTTCGCATGCCTTTGATGGATGCCCAACTCCCGCACCCTCCATAATGAAAAATTAAAGTCTTTATTGGGGCAAAGCATGTAGTCCCCCCCCTCTCAATAGCACAATAGCAGGCCTACATCATTTAAACATTCACCACATGATGAAAGTGCCATTGATTCTTAATTGTTAACATAGTGATTTAAGGAAAAAAAAAAAAAAGGTTGTTTCTTTTTTTTTTTTTTTTTTTAAA
>VUQR01012537.1:0-12459 GCA_015108515.1 Hemichromis elongatus | reverse complement strand
CCCCCCCCCCCCCTACAAAACTCAAATTAAATTGATACAGTACATCACAGTAGATACACTCTGTATAATGGTTTGTTCTGCCCACCTAAAAACAAAAAGTCAGGCTGCCATGTGCTCTCAGGTTCAACGTAAAAGTTGTCAGTCCAATGCAAACTGAGAAAGAGGCCCACGGCAACCAGGCTGCATTAGTATTCATCTAGGTTGTCAGCTTTGGGTATGGACAGGCCTCGGTCCTTCAGGACCTGCATTTTGACTTTCTCCGTCTCCTGTTTGGCTTGCTGCTGCAGCCGCTGCTCCTCCAAGATCTCTTCAATGGAGACCTGCTGCAGGACCGTGTCGCAGGGCTTATCCATGTCCTGCAGAGACAAGAGACCGTGTCACATCTCACAAAGGCCTGAAAAAAAATCTCTGATAACAAAACTTAACACATTTTAATTGGGTGTCCTGCAGTGAGCATGCCATGAATTTTTACAGAGAAAAAACAAAAATTGGATCATTTCAAATGCACGACAAACAGACTTGTACATAAATGAGTGTGTGCAGTAGACGTCGTATGCTGAGAATATGTGCCTTTTTGTGCTTCATTATCATTTCTGATATGATACAGGGTTTGATGTCAGCTTACTGTCATCATTTGCCAGATGTGATCTCACCAAAAGTCACCAACCAGTTAATAATTTCCTCTCCATTTCCAATCAGCATTTCAGAACAGAAATAAATTAACAATCAAATGAAATTAAAACCTAATTATCAGGCAAACAACAGACAAAGCCAGCGACATCTTCTGAAGTGCTGAGAAGGCAATCAGTGTACAGGTACTGTCGAGTCTCTGCTATGACTGAAGCAGTATTACATCATGACACTCTGTATTATTACAGCAGATTCCTTTAACAGCAGAGTACTGCTGTTAAGCATTAGGTAGGAATAATAGAGTAAGACAAGTTAAGGAGTCACTTTTGCTCAGTGTGTTGGCCTTGAAGGTCCTGTGTCACCGCAGTGTCCTTGTAATACATCACCTTCGCTGTTAACGTACATCGGACAAGCATGATTAAGGACAGTCAGATTTTAAGGATGCATCAGCAGCTTGCACTGTTGGCTCTTAGCAACAATTGTGTCAATGCAGTGTGTGAATGACATTAGAAAAAGTAACCAGTTCTACTTTGCATCCTTCTGACCATTTAAAAACCCAAAGTGAAAACGAGATTGTGTTTACTTACTATCTCTCCCAGCAGCACCACATTTTCTCCTCTCACGATGAATATTCCTCTGGGGATGTCGCCAAACTTTTTTCCCACGTGGATGCGCTCGACTGTCTGGTGAAAAACTAAATTGGCTGGAAGACAAGAGAACCGGAGTAAATAAAAACTGAAAAGATTGAGCCTGCTGTAAGTGGTGTAGTGGCCTGACTCAGAAATAGCAATAATAAAAGGTGGATATAATTAAAAGAGTTATACCAAACTGATCAATGCTTCTCAAGTAACCAATCAATGTTCTTCCATCTCGGAGCAGCACCAGGTGCTTCTCTGCGGGATACAAACAAGAGGAGCAAGATAAATTGCAATTTAAACCCGCTGCAGATGGTCCAGATTGCGTCGGACACGATGCTACACATCTTGAAACGATTATTTCTTTTTAAACCAAATCAGCTCCATCAGATCACTCTTACTATCGATGTCGTCAATGAGGCTTGCCGTCCCTGGTACGTAGTTCATCTTGTGCTGCTGCTTATTTGCGTCTTATATCTGTATATACCGTCAAGCCATTAATGTTTCAATACATGTTTCTCTCAAATAGAGCACAGGAAGCGTCTTTATACACACCATGGATGAACTTCCTGTAAGTGTTTAACCCTTTGTGCGCTATCGATTCACTACATTTCTAACACGCAGGACCGACCCTTTAAAAAAATACATATTTACATAAATATAAGTTCGGGCATCGGTGAGTTTTAAACATTAACGTAGCAGTTAATGTTTTTAAAATGTTATTTGTTATGACCTTTTCCCTCATTGGCTAATAACGTCTACTGGTGCGCATGCGTCGGCAAAGATCGTTTATACACAACAATGGTCACAGAGCAGGACCAATACAAAACGCCGCCCATTATGTAAATTAATGTATATTTTTTTGAAACACGCCCAGAAAATAGACGTTTAACGTCTTAAAATCATATCATAAATTTATAGCAAATTTAATGAGGGTAGAGCCTGGCATTACTTTCTCCGTCCAAACGTTGGCGGTGCCAGAAAAATTGGCGGAGTGAGACCTCTTTATGTTTAATTGTGCTCGCTATTAAAGGCGCAGTACGGGGGCACGTCACGTCATTCTGTCGTTTCCCGACTTCAACCGAACGGACCGCACTTGTGTAGGAAAACGGCAACATTGCTGCTGGCGTTTCAGACGACCTGACACATCCGATAAGTAACGCGAGGCTCGCTGCAGATTTGTTTTTTCCTCCTCACAATGACAGATGACAGGGCGGCTGCCGGTAAGCGCGCTTAGTCTAAGCATCATCCTTATCAAATGCAGTCAAATCTGAAACCCGGTTGGCCCTCGACTTGCAACTCGGGAAATAATCACGGGAACTGGAATAACAGTATGGTAAGTAAGTGGATACAGCTCAGACATATTTTCGTGGTATTCACACCCTCTTTTAGTGTCTTTAAACATCAGAGAATAGTGTGAATTTGTGGTGGAGATAATTTTCAGCTAGCTCGCACAAAGCTTTGCCCATGCTAGCTGCACGGCTAACTGAGCTAACTAGCCTTATGTAATAGCAACAGCTAATGGCAGAGTTCAGCTGTTTTCCGCGATTTTTAGGTTTATCTTGACGTAACGCCACTGTTAATAAGACTCCACGTCTTTGAACGAGTGAGTTTCGTGTCCTTTTTTTGATGTGTTGGGTCCTTTTTTTTTTTTTCCCCCGTCAGTTTTACTCTACTTAAGGGTTTTGAATAACTGGTTCCGCAGGCAGATGAATCAATGTCCCTGTTTGCACGGTTATTGTTTGTTCTGGGATGGGCGTAGTTTTAAAGTTTTATGTGTCATACCAAAAGACAAATCTACTTGTAAGTACTCCTGGTGCCAACCATGCTTTGTGACTGTATTTGCAGGATGCTCCTCAGTATTCAGGCTTTCCTCCACACTACTGGTATCCCCAGTCTCATTCCACAGGGCATTATGCAAATACCTATCCCTCCGGATCAGATGTTCAGCCACAGTACAATCCACAGGTACGGGTATACTGATGCAGCATAACTAGTCCCTCTAAGGTTGGGTTAGTGGATTTAGGCTTAAATGTCTTTAATTTACATTTTCATATTAACATCTATCATTTCAAGCCTGTTGTCTCTCTGATGCATTTATATACTTTTTATTTTAAATAACTAGGTCCTCGTCTTGTGTCTTTCACGTAGGTAATGGCTGGTGGTTATCCAAACGGCCATGGAGTCTACAGTCCAGCACAGAGTCAGTATTCAACAAGTGGTTTCCACCCTTCCAACCCTTTCTACTGTGCTGACCCTCAAAGACCGGCTCCAGGTTCTTATCCTAACCAAGGCTGCCATACAGAGCAAAGCAGTGGGTCTTCTGGACAGCCTCACTCTCAACACCAACATCATCATTATCCTGGGCCCCACTGCCAAGGGGTTGGTGCATTTAAGATTTTTTTTTTTTTTAAATCTCAAAGCTGATGTCATTTGTACATGCAAAAGAAACTTTGTCGGAATGTGAGACATTTGTCTTATTTTTGCTCTCAGTGTCCCGGATATCCTCCCGGAGCATACCCTCACTACAGTGAGAGTGGCCATGCATTGCCTCCAAATCCCCCATACCCAACTGGCCAGTCACTTCATCCCAGCCCGCAGGCTGATGCATGGGCGCACTCTGGTCCATATGTACCCTCACAGCAACCTTGGCCACCGGGACAACAACCTCCACAAAACCATTATGGGAATCCAGTCCGTCCACCGCATCCTCCAGCGTGGCCAGGAACTGGAACAGGTGCTCCTCCACCTTACCAGCCCAAGGTAAGACTCTTAAGATTTTAGTTTGTGTGAAATACAGTGTATTACAACTGTAGTGATCTACTCTAAAACTAGAACAGCCATAACACTTCATTCTCGGTACTCACACATCTATTCTGGGTGGATAGCATCTGTTTTTGGAGGGAACTGATTTTCTAAAAATTAAACACCAAATTTTGCTAAGGTATATTTGAGTCAGTTCAGCCTGTATCTTTATATTATCAAACATTTTTAAACATGATCTTTTTCAAACTCTTGTGTTAATGTAGGACCAACAGCACCAACGTGCCCCACCGGTGGGACCTAAACCGAAGCCAGCACCATCCCCGAATCCCCCTGGTGGTAATCCTGCTGAAATAAGTTCTCCTCCACAAATGTATAAAACTGGGAGAGGTGATCCTAATGCTTCGCCAGCTGAGCCCCCGCCCTCGGTTCCATCATCAGCTGCAAGTCAGGCTGGACCTCAGCCCCTGAGCGATAACCCCAGTTTGGCTAAAGTCCAGCAGGTCATGGCCAGAGTACTGCTGCTTCAGGAAGATGTTGATGAGTTTGTTGGCAAAAAAACAGACAAGAGTTATCGTTGTCTGGAGGAACTGCTTACCAAAGAGCTGCTGGTGCTGGACTCTGTGGAGACTCAGGGACAGGAGACTGTCCGGCAGGCCCGAAAGGAGGCTGTACAGAGAATCCAGGCCATTCTGGACCAGCTGGAAAAGAAAGCATTCTGAGCTGGACTTGTTTTGCTTGTGGGTCACTTTGTTTTCATCTTCCTGATCTTCCATGAACATGCTGAGGTTCTTGTCTTCTTTTGCTGACCATTGTTATCTGTAGGGATTTTTTTTTTCCCCACCACCATGTTATTATAAAATACCCCCCAAAATAGGTGACATGGACCAAAGAAAAAGACAGCAGTTACTGGCACATGGAATCAAACTTTGAAGCCTAATAATGCTGACATTAAAGGTATGGTGGTAATAGATGTGAAAGATGATGATTGTTGGCGTCCGCCTCAGTCAGTGACTCTATCAGCTGCAAAAACAGGAGCAAGTCACTGGAAGATGAACTTGTGTAGTGCCACATTGATGCTGTCTGTTGTCTCTGACTCATGATGCAGATTCAGATTATCATCACGCTGTCCCTCAGGAACGTGGGTCAGTTTCAGTCTGATCCCAACGTGTATCAGCTTTTGCACTTCTTTAGCTGTCTGTTGTTTCATCCTAATCCTTTTGCATGGTCAGGATATTGTGCGTTCATCTAATAGAGTAAATGCATTCAGTTGTCCATAGCCACTTACCTCTCCATGCTTCTGCCTCTGTAGGTGCAATGAATTTGTTTTGTTTTGTTTTTTAGTTCAAGCCCTGCATGCACTGTAATGTCAGATAGGCACTTGATACAATCATGATATCTCAGAGCTCAGAACTGGCCCTCGAGTGTAGCAGATTAGCGAAAATCCCCCAGAAGATTGCTGTTCCCAATTATTTCATCTTTTTTTGATGAAGACCTAGAATCAGCCCTACATATGAATGCAATGTGTTTCACTTCACTCACTGATAAAGACTTGATTAAGTATGACTGGACAAGCTGTTCCTTTTCTCCATATTTGAACATTCAAATATATATATATGAAACTGAAATCGCTACTTGAACTTTTTCAGTCATGTTTTACGCTGAAGGATGAGGTTGGGTTATATGTTTTTCTTTCTGTCCTTTTGAAATCCTTGTTTATTTCAAACAGATTTGTGTGTGTGCACCATTGTTTGTTGTTTTGTTTTTTCGTTTTTTGTTTGTTTGTTTTTTTCCTCTTCAGATATTCTTGATGTGTTTTAGCAAAAAGTGCCATATTTAAGAGGATGGTTTTATATAATTAGGAGAGAAAAATATATATAAAAAATATCACAAGGTTTGCATGGAAAAGAAAATCATTTCCTGTGTGTTCATTTCCGTTTTTATTTAAATTCAGCTCGTTGCAGAGTTTTAGATTTAATGCATGTTTCCAATGTAAAATGGGGAGACTCTTGCCTGATAAGGTGAAAAAGATCACAAGTGAAAACGGGGGCGGGGGCAGAAAAATGATTCAATGTCACCATGCATATATAATTTTTTTCTTTTTTTTTAACGTCTGATCAAATTAGTTACTGCGTCACCTTCACCGAACACACACAAATAAGAAACCGTTTGGGTATCGGTCAAATAATATTTCTAAATGGCGTTCTGTGCAAAAAAAAATTTGGAAAACTGCTTATTTTTATCCAGTAGAAACTGGTGCTTGGAGGTCACGCTGCCTTCAGCTGCCTGCATTGAGCTCTTTAAATAGACAGCTATTTGGATGCAAAAGCATTAATGGCTGCCCATGAGGGCTCGAAGTGCAGTCTAATTTAATTCAAGGGTCAAATGACCTGACAACACTCCAGGCGCCCTCCGGTGAGTAAATCTGAGCCAAATAAGCCTCCTCCACTCAAGTCACTGTTAAAGACGACCAACTGTGGAATAATTTGCTTGGGGTTTTCGTCATTGGCAAAGCTGTAAAAGGTCGTCTCTGCAAACTGTTCCATCACTTTTTAAACTTTTTGTCTAACTATTGCAAAAGATAAAATTGCTGTGTTGACAGAAAAAGCGATGTCCTATACGTCAAAACTTCCTGTGTGGTGGAATGCAGAGCCGCTGCCGCGGAAATTGGAAATTGACCTGAGTTCACCTGGATTAGCTGTTTTTGAGTTGGAGAGACTCTTGTATACTGGCAAAGCCATAATCAGTCATGCAGATGAAGTGTGGCCTAGGCTGTACATCGGTGACCAGTAAGTAACTCCTCTTTATTTCTTTTGATAAGCTCTGACATAATCTAACTATACCAAGTCCTCTAGAGTTACTATTTACGTATATGCAGCAGATTCAAATTGAGATTATAACTCTGAGGATACTTCCTGACTTTTAAATCTCCAAATGTTTTTCTTGTGTTGAGACAGTCATCTGACACCTTTAGTAAAAATATTCAAATAAATCAATAAAAGTCCTGGATTCAGTCCACATACGTGAAAGAGGAGCAGATCATAAATCAGATTCAAATGCAGAATGAGCAATGTGACATTTGTCCGGCTGCATTCCACAGTGGGAACTTGCATAAACTACAGCAACGCCATGCAAGCGTTTCCACTGATGCCTAGGCATGAAAGCACATCTCGAGTGTTCGAACTTGCATGCTTGAAGTGTTTTTCTAAGGATCAGTTTATCCCGGTGAAATGAAATATTGCATCCATGCCATATAATCTACTGTCTGTAAACACAGAGTGGTGTGTTTTCCAGACACAGTGCAGAGAACCAGCCTGATTTGTACAAGAATCGCATCACTCACATCCTGAACGCAGCTCACAGTAATCGTAAGGGACAACCAGATATCTATGAGGGAATGAAGATCACCTACATGGGCATAGAGGCTCGTGACTGCTGTAACTATGACATGAGTGTCAACTTCCAGGCAGCAGCAGACTTTATCCATAGAGGGCTGAGCAGAGGAGGTAAGGGGAGGAAGGTTAAAAATGATATAAACATAGTTCACAGGCAAATAGATTTGATGTGTGGAATTTAATCTAATATTTCTCTGTGAAGGAAAAGTGCTGGTCCACTGTCATGTAGGAGTGAGCCGCTCTGCCACCCTGGTCCTGGCTTACCTGATGCTGAAGCAGAACCTCACTCTCGTCGAGGCTATTTGTACTGTGAAAGACAGCCGTGGTGTGATTCCTAACCGAGGTTTCCTTCGACAGCTCATCAAACTGGACAAAGAGCTCTTTGGCCAACATCGCTGAAACCCGTCTAACAGCATTATTAGCCACCTTTCATGGGTCCAGAAGACTCTAATGTCAAGATGATGTTTTGTTATTGCATGAAAGATTTTTTTGCTTTTTACTTTGGGATCTTACAGCATTTGATCCTTTCTTTGGTCTTTACTGTTATAAACGCTAAGATAAAAACATTTAATCTCTACATGTTAAATAGACTAAGGCTTTACTAAATGTTTAGCAGTTAGTCTAATCTACATAAAAACTGTGGAAAAGTTTTGAGCCACCACTGATTTCTTTATATGTTGCTTTCAAGGAACCAAGCCTTTTTTGTAATTTTTAAACGTGGCCTTGATCAATATTTCTTTAGGCTTTCTGAAGCTCTTTCTTTGGACACTGGCTGCTTCTACCTGACTGTTATTAGAGAAATGTGTTGTTGTTGGGTTTGTTTTCTAATGTTGTTAAGCCATTTAACACTGACTCATAGATCATTAAAGTACAAAAAAAGGCACCTAATTCAGTGAATGGACACGTGTGAGAACTAAAGGAGAAGTGCTAGGCCAAAAATGTAAAAAGCTAACTACAGCAGTTACAACATCTAAAAGTCACTGTCTGTGGAAAAAGGAACAAATCCTGACACAGGACCTGATAGAAGCAGTGTGGCATCGTCTTGACAGAGAACAGAACAAAGGACGTCTTTCAAGAAGCCTGAAGAACTATTCCTGAAGACTAGTTACAGAAAACACAAGAAAGTGACTGTGTTAAAGAATAAAGGAATATTAACTTGTGAGCTTGTTCAAACTCTGTTTTTGCCCTGTATATTGTATTAAAATGTATTTTGGCATGTGTTTCAAAACTGTTTTCCCATTTTCTAACAAAATATGAAGAAAAAAGGGGTACCTCAAGACTTTTGGACAGTAATGTGGCTCCGTGGCTCCACTTAAACAGACAAATATAAAATGTGTTTTGTTACCGGGCTGAAATCAACGCCTGTTTTTAACTCGGCCAATAGCTGTTGCAGAAATAAAGAAATTAACTTTTTAAATTTTAGTGTTCATTGCACAACAGATAAACATTTATCTCTGACATCAGTGTTAACAGGGTGATATCAAAATTCAGCTGCTACACTGTACAGTGCATCTGGTGATCACCTATGGTATCTTTTTTTGACCCCTGCATTAACAGACAATGGCTTTTCTGTGCATTCTGTGCAAACTCGGTTTGATGCCATGATTACAGAGGAGCCACTGCGCAGAACAAATGCAGCGGCTGAGCAAATAAAAGGCCAAGACACAGAGCAAACAAACTCAAAGTTCGGCCTGATCATTCTCATAAATACAAGGTCTCCCTCTGTCCAGCTTTTCTCTCTGTGGTTGATAATACATGCAGTGAGCTCCAACCAGAAGAAGGTAAGCGATATGTTTTTTTTTCAAATAGCATATTTAACTGTACCGCCATCAGATGCACATGGTTATATTTAAAATGTAACATCTGTAGACTGTAGGTTGTACCTTTGATTTTTAAGCTTTTCTTAATGACGCTGAATATTTGCAGCTAATTTTCATGAAGACTATAAACAGATTTAACATACACAAAACAGTAAGTAAATTCTGATAGGTTGACAGAAGTAGGCAACATGAGTGTGTAAATCTGGCGCCTCCACATCAAATCGGTGAAGAGAGAAAGAAACACAGAAATTTGTTTGCAATTTATCAAAAATAGGGCTGTCAGCGTTAATCACGCGATTGACGCTGACAGCCCTGATCAAAAACTGTTGCAGCATAGCGTGTTGGTCAGAAAGTTCACATTACGAAAGAGCAAAGCCATTTCAAGGCTCTTAAAAAAACAGGTTTGTAACTCTTTGCATGACTGTTTTCAGTAGCAAACATTGCATAACCCACATAAACAAATAATCTTTTGAACTTTTGTCTCAGTTGACCATGATGCATGCAGCCTTGGCTATCTGGATCTTATCAGCGGTGTTCTGCGTGGGGAGAGGCCATCACCATTTGGGCCATGCCAATGAAGACCAAGACACCGACAGCAGCCTCTCACAGGTGTCCACAGCAAACAAAGAGTTTGCCTTCCGCCTGTACAGAAAGTTAGCAGGTCATCCCGACTTTCAAGGCAAAAACATCTTCTTCTCACCAGTCAGTATTTCTACTGCCTTGGCTGCCTTGTCCGTAGGAGCTCGGGGGGAGACCCACCGACAGCTTTTCAGTGGTCTAGGTTTCAACAGCTCCCAGCTCATGCAAGCAGATGTAGATCAGTCTTTTCGTACGCTTCTGCAAAACGCAAACAGTGGTGACACGAGTCAGGGGACTGCCGTTTTCGTGGACAACCGCTTTAAACCGCAGCTCGAGTTCCTGGAGGTGTTGAAGCAGTCCTATTTTACAGAAGGGTTTAATGTTAGCTTCACCCAAGCCAAGGAGACTGTAAAAATCATCAACAAGTATGTGGCGACCAAGACCAATGGGAAGATTGACAAGCTGGTTGAGAGCCTGGATGTAAACACAGTCATGTATCTTGTCAGCTGCATATACTTTAAAGGTGAGAGGTCAACTGAGATGAGATTTGGCTGATCCATCTTTTATTCCAAGGTTTAGGTTAGATGTGTCATCTGTAATGTGTGATTTATTTCTGCTCATAACCACAAAACAGGAAAGTGGCAGACTCCCTTCAATCCTCGGGACACCACTGACGACCTTTTCCATGCGGAGAACGTTCAGGTTCAAACAGCTGCTTCAGAACACAAATGAGTTACAATAATTATACATCACTGCACCTAATATAAATTGTTTTCCAATAAACTGTCACATTTCCAGGTTCCGGTCCAGATGATGAACATGGAAGAGCATGTTGATATTTATGATGACAAGTCCATTAACACAACAGTCCTCCACCTCCCCTTCAATGGCACCCACTCCATGCTGCTGATGTTGCCTGATAATATGGCAGCGCTGGAGAACGCCATTAGCCCGGGCCATGTCAACAAATGGCTGAAATGGAAGAAGCAGAGGTTGGGTAGAATTACAAATTGTGCTTAATTTCTTGTTTCAGACACATTTGTCATAGTTACATATATTCAAAAATTTTAAGCTTAAACAAAGAAAACCCCAGAAAATTTGAAATTCAGTTTATAAATGATGATTTTATTTATTAAGTGGAAAAAACTATCCATTCCTACCTTTTATGTGAAAAAGTATTTCCCCCTCTAAACCTAATAACTGCTTGTGCCAGCTTTGGCACCACGAACTGCAATCAGGCGTTTGCAGGAATTCTGGTGCACTCTCAAACACATTAGATGGTGTACATAAAGTCCCTACTTCGACTAGACCACTCCAAAACCTTTATGTTGTTTTGTTTTTGAGTTGTTTCAGATGATAATCCTGCTGCATATCTCAGGTGTGTTTGAGCTTCAGGGCACAAAACATTGTCCCTCAGAATCTTCTGTTAGAGAGCAGAACTCATGGTTCATGCATTTGGCATTCACTCGGTTTATCTTTGTCTGATGTTAAGATTTGTTTGATGCTTTGAAACATAGAAGTGTGACAAATATAAAAAAAACCCAAAACGAAGAAATCAAGAGTAGAAATACTTGAATATGCTTGCCGGATGGATATCAATACTATTGATCCCTTTCACAATTTTTAGGACATACAACATTTATGTTCCAAAGTTCTCCATCAAGACTTCCTACATGCTGAACAAAGTGCTGACTGAAATGGGAATGGCAGACATGTTTCGTGATAGTGCAAATCTGACTGGTATTTCAGAGGCTCATAAACTGGCAGTCTCAGAGGTAAGGACAGAAAGGTTGTGCTATTAAACACACATTTCTCCTTTTTATTCCATCCTCTTACGCTTCTCTCACCCCACTGCGCTGTAGGTGGTACACCAAGCCACCCTGGATGTTGATGAGGGTGGAGCCACAGCATCAGCTGCTACAGGCATCGGTATCATGCTTATGTCCCTCCGGATTATCCCGGTCTTGAAGTTTAACCGCCCATTCATGGTCATCATCACTGAGCGCAACACAGAAAACATTGTTTTCATGGGAAAGATTATTAACCCAAACATCTGATGGAGGAAATGCTTTGTTTTCTTGCACGGTTGTTGCAGTAAACATAAAATACTCTGAAAACAATACAAAAACAAAAAAACACTTTTTTGTCATGTCTCTTCCTTTATAACTGCATGGTTTTAGTATTATTCTACCTGTCTTTTGACAAGTAGAAGATAAAATACAATCAAGAGGCTTCCCGACATCAGCTTTTCAAATCAAATCAAATCAAATTTTATTCGTCACATACACAATCATACACAGTACGATATGTAGTGAAATGCTTTGTACAACTGCCCGTTACCTTAAATAAAAGACTACGAAATAAAGAATAAATATGGAAAGGAAAACAAAGATAAGTTTAACTAAGAAAGAATAAACAAAATGTAGAATTAGAATAAAATAACATAACTGTACAGTGCAAAATATGCAATAAAGAGACATATATGAAAAAAATAGAAAATAAGAGACAGCTGTGTTGTGCAATACCAAATATACAATATAAGAATCGGGTATAAATAAATAAATAGAAATGGCACGGGTTAAGTGTTTAAATGTTTAAAGTGACTGTGCATCCGGGTAGCAGTACAGTGTGGTGGAC